>SZWC01000383.1:281414-303006 GCA_023375785.1 Penium margaritaceum
AAGGCAAAGTGTCAGAATGCTTCAATATAGCATATGCAGAGAAAGATGAAAAATGACAGGTTCAAGGCATAAGTACCTGCCGCGGCGCACGGCGGGTGTCGCACGCGGCAGTCCAAGAGCTGTCCTAAAACCGGCCCAAAACCATTGTTTTGGCCGTAACTCTGCACACACATGTCAGAATGCTACGCCGTCTGAACCTAGACGTGCAAAATCAAAAGACGGACGCTACAACTGGTCACATGCATGCATCCATTGACAGAAAGTGAGCATACAATGCAAAAACATGCAAATAGGCCTCATGGCCAGTCTGCCAAAAGACACCTGCAAGATGTAGAAGACACAGCAGAGAGTCCCGGTGGCATCTGGGACTCTGGTGTAGTGGTCGGCCAGCTCCAAGCTGGTAGTCCGCCGCCTGTAGTCGCGCCGGTGCCACCAGGGCCGCCCGCCTCAGGGATCTGCACGAGTATGGACACGGCCGAGTGGTCACAGTAAACTGTACAGGAACGGCACAAAGCACAACAATCAACGTTCGAGCCGAGCTACGCGTGCTAGGTCTGAGAAGATGCGTGGAAACTTCCTAGCGACACAGCCACCGACTAGGCGACAGTGCCTAGTCAGACGCTGACGACAGTCACAAGTCGTGCACACAACGGCAATGGTCTGGCTAGGAGACACAAGACAATGTGTCAGAATGCTTCAACAGCATTTCCAGAGAGAGATGACAAATGACAGGTCCGTGGCACAAGTACCTATCGCGGCGCACGGCGGTTGTCGCACGCGACAATGCGAGATGTGTCCTAAAACCGGCATAAAACCATTGTTTTGGTCGTAACTCTGCGCAGACATGTCATAATGCTACGCCGTCTAAACCTGGATGTGCAAGATCACAAGCCGGATGCTACGACTGGTCACATGCATGCATCCGACATCAAACGGTGGACACACAATGAAAGAACATGCAAATCGGGCCCACGGCCAGTCCACCGATAAACTCATGCGTGCTGCAGAAAAACTACACCAGGTCCCGGGTAGCGTCCAGAGCTCTGGAATTGTCGTTCATCAGCTCCAAGCTAGTATTCCGCCATCAGATGACGCATCTGTACCACCAATGTCCGCTTTAGGGATCTGCACAAGTATGGACATGGCTGAGTGGTCATAGTAAACTGAACAGGTTGACAGGAACGACAGACATCACAACACTCCCCCATGACCCGATGGTGCGCATGTCCATACACGTGCAGCACTGAGACCAGTACAAGAACGAGTGCAACAACAGATGTGACACGGACATAGTCACATCCCACACTCAACCACTCTCGCGCAAGGGGCGAAGCCCAACAGAACGAATGGCCACCATGAACTTTCCTCATGCTAGTGCCTTGGTCAAGAAGTCAGCACGCTGCATGTTAGTGCCAACCCAAATGACGGAGATCACGTGTCGCTCCACGAGATCACGCATAAAGTGATTCTCAACAGCAATGTGCTTTGTGCGAGCATGAAATACACCAGAGTTCTCCGCAATGGCGGGAGCACTTTGGTTGTCGCAACGAAGCACAATGGCAGGTACTAGCTGAGTTAGCTCAAGGAACAGGTGCTGCAACCATATTCCCTTAGCAGCCCTTCCACCCAAAGCAGCATACTCTGCCTTCGATGAGCTATGTGCAATGCAACCCTACTTCCCGCTGCGCTAGGACATAGCAGTTGCAGTGAATAGGAACACGTAATCGATGCGACTACGTCCATCTGGGCTATAGGCCTAGTCGTTGTCAGTACAGCCGTCAAGGACCACCAAACACTGCCGGCGAAAACAGAGTCCGAGGTACGGTGTGGAGACCACGTACCACACCACTCACACAGTTGCCTGAAGGGCACTAGCGAGTGGAGCCTACAAAAAATGGACAAGGAGGTTGACGGCGAAGGCGATGTCAGGACGTGTGGTAGTGGCCAAGTACATCAGAGATCCAATGAGACGGAGGTACAAGGTCACATCCATTGTCTCCCCCAGCCGTGTGGAGTGGTAGTCGTGGGCACTTTGCTGAGGAGGTCGCTGAAGCGCTCCCCCACAACACGTACGTATTGGGCCTGATGCAATAGTAGAGTACGACGTCTGCGGTCTCGCACGATCTCCATGCCAAGAAACACCGCTGCTGGACCAAGGTCCTTCATCCTATAGGCAGTCTAGAGGATAGCCTTGGCCTCCTTCAAGGCCTCTAGTGAAGGAGACGCCATCACAAGGTCGTCGACATAGACCAGGATAGCAGTGAACTGCTCAGGCGTCCGTCGGATGAAGAGAGAGGGATCTGCCTTGCTCTATACATATCCCGCACGAGTCAGGGTGTCATTGATGTCCTGGTTCCAACAACGAGGAGGATGCTTGAGGCCGTACGAGGACCTTTGCAAGTACCAGACCTTGTCACCATCCTCAAAGCCAGTGGCTGAGCGTCGTAAATCTCCTCATCCAGAGAGCCATGGAGGAACACATTGTTCACATCCATCTGGTATAGTTCCCAGTTATGTTCAGCTACTACACCGAATATAGCTTGAGTCGAGGTCATGCGGCCGACAAGGTAAAACGTGTTTGTGTAATCGATTCCCTTGATCTGAGATTACCCCTTGAAAACCAAGCGAGCCTTGTGGCATTCCAGTGAGCCATCCGGCTTCACTTTCTTGCGAAAGACCCACTTGACCTGAATAGCCTTCCTCCAAGGTGGAAGGTCAACTAGCTCGTAAATTCTGCGCTCTTGGATGGCGCGAAGCTCATCCTCGCAGGCAGCACGCCAAGCGTCAACATCCTGTGATGAGAGAGCTTCCCTCAGTGTGCCTGGGTCAGGCCCCATAGAGGGAGAGCTCTGCATAGCAAGAGCGCACGCCTCAGTGCTAGGTCCGACGACCACAAGATCAGGTACAACATCACAAGCGATATGAAGCTTGCAAGTGACAAGGTCGTGCCCTACGGGCCACGTTGGATGTACCTCAGTGTGCTCAATGCAGACACTCAGACCTAGGGGCTTTGTGCCGGTATCACCACTCGCGATGCTGCGAGTGGAGCGTCAGGGTGCAGGACTAGACACTTGCAGGGCTCTTGATTCCAATGGTCGAAGACGACCGCTGGGCTCACGGGAATAACCTGGGCTCGAGGAGCGCACCTCAGGCTCTGGAACTGGCACGACCACACCTGGGGAGGGTTGAGGCAAGGGAGCTCGTGATGACAGGCGAGGAGATACGTGTGTTGGGGACACGGGACTCGGTGTGACAACATGAGCAGGTGAGGCATGACCACGCATAGAGGCAGGAGTGTCGGTGGACACAGGTACGGTCATAGAAGTATGCACAGGTACAGGATGATGTGGGGTGCGAGGGAACAGGGATAGAAGCCGGCGGTGCTGGAGAAGTCTCAAGGTCGACAGCGATGATCGTTGGGTCATCAAGAGCAGGAGAGCGCGATGTGGAGGGAGCTCGAACGGACATATCACCCTGGCGAGAGGTGTTCGCAAGCACAGACTCCCCCATCCGTCGAGAAACCTCACACATAGGAATGTGCGTGACCGACAGATACTTGATCAATGTCAAATCACGATAGGTGAGGAACTGAAAGAAGAGAGTGTTGCGCGACTCGACAATGCGACAATGAGCACGGTCCCAAAAGCGCCAGGCCTTCGACCGCGGGGAGAAGCTTGCGAAGGCACACAAGCAACCCCGCGGTGAGACCTTGGATCCCTGCTGGTCCTCGGTGTACCACACGGAAGCCTGTTGACTTGATATGCTCCTTGTCCATGGCTGACATTTGGACAGGCATAGGACGGACTATGCATGCATTGCTCCCTTGGAGTAAGTCCCCTAAGTCTGGTCCAGATAGACAAGGCATGCACTGCTCCTTTGGAGCAAGTCCCCTTGGTTCAAAATGGATAGTATAGCCAACAAACACTGCCAAGGACAACTCCTTGTGGCTTAGACGCTCCAGAGTCAATCTCTGGAGTGAGAGGTCACTAGGTCAAATCCCAGCCCTATGACTAGTTTTCTTTGTGACCAAAAGGGGGACAAGAAGGTTCTAAGAGACATCTTAAACCATTTCAAGGTCCAACCGGGTGGCTGGCGCCAGTTGGCGGTCACAGGGAGCGCCATGTAGGCAGGGGGGATGATGCAATCTAGATTTGCCCCAAAGTGGCTCATCCAAGGAGCCACTGCGCGCCTAGGCTAGAGGCTGGCTCTAGGACTATAAGAACCTGTCAGTTGCCTGTCATTGAGTACAGTTCTTACCTTTGAGACTCCTAACAGAGTTGTCCACCAGAGGCAGACACTAAAGAAGCATTGGTTGGTCTAAGCCCAAGGAGTTCGCTCCTCGCGCGAAAGTAACCAGATGCTAAGGACACAGTGTAAGGAAGTGATTCCTATGAATTGCTCAGTGTGGAACCTTGGCTCTCAGGGTGATATCATCTCTTGGTTACAATATCAAGAGCGATCGACTGGAACCATTGTGTCCGAACCCGTTTTCTAGACCGTCACCTCAGGCAGGTTGACAAAGGGTTATGGGCCCATACTGACTAGTTGTAAGGCCCGCTTTTGTGCACGCTCTTGCCCTCTCTGTCTTGCAGCGCACATCAGCTCCATCAGCTCCATCAGCTCCGTCTTCCATCAGCTCCAATGGCGGGTGCTGGCACTTAGCGAACAAGGGCCAAGGATAAGCTTTGCCGTTGGAGGTACGACCCTTGGGCCCTAACCAGGATAAGCTCTGCCCTTGGAGGCACGACCCTGGGTTCGCTAGTGTGCGTTCTTCTCTGTTTGCAGGTGATCAACGGCTAAGGGGTAAGCGATGGATCTGCACCTTCTAAACCGGTAGCAGACAACAGCCCACATCAGCCTACATCGGCCTTAACAAAGCAGAGAAGCAGAGAAGCAGAGAAGTTGTATGACGACAGCCGTGACGCTCACTCTCGAGCAGGGCAACGGTGGGATGTCAAAGTTCACAGTGTTTGGTTTTCCCTTATGGAAATGGCAATTTGAGATTGTCATGAGGGTGCGTGACTAGTTAAAGATGTTCCTTGGAGAAGAGGTTGAACCTCCAAAAACAGATCCTGGATATTAAGCGTGGAGTGCCAAAAATGACATGGTGCTTGCGATTCTTGTGACATCAGTGCATGAGTCACAGCATGTCCATATCCAAGGTATCACACATGCATCAAAGGCTTATGAGAAGCATGCACGTGTACACCAATGAACGGCTCTTGCAAATCACCTCTTCATCCTTCAAAAGCGGGTTTCGATGAGGGTGAACGAGGGAGAGTCGATTCCGGACTTCTTGTTGCAGTTTGAAGAACTGCTGCAGCAAGTGATCCAAATGAACTATGAAATCGACACCAACATGCAGGCCATGATCCTCCTCATGGTGCTACCTGAAAGTTGGGATCCTTTGATCACCGTCTTTGGCGGTTGGAAGGAGGAGGATTTGATGTATGAGGTAGTGTCAGAGTACGTGCGCAACGAGGCCATGCGTCGCAGCGGTAGTGTGCCTAACATTTCAACCTATGCTGCACACTATGGTGGTCGTGGCAACAACTCCTCTTCTGGTCAGAGCAACAGCGGAAGCGGTGGCGGTAGAGGAAAACGCAATGGTGGTGGTGGAAAGAGTTCAAAGTGTCCCGGGAAGTACCATAACTATGGCAAGCCTAGACATTGGGCACGGGAGTGCAGGGCTCCCAAGAAGGAAGACGAAGATTATGGTGGTAGATATGAGGGCAAAGGAAAGGGTAAGAAGGAGTTGACAAACATGATGGCTGAGAGCATGCCAGCAACCAAGGGAGCGGCACTGCTCAAGCGTGGAGCCTACAGGCTCGACTCTGGCACGTACCACCACTCTTCAAGGGAGAAGGATGGGTTCATCTCCATTCGGGACACTGAACGTCGCTTCAAGTGTGCCAACGGTAGCCTTGTCCATGCGCAAGGCGAGGGAGATAAGATGATCAGCATCAACGTGAACGTTGTTGAAAACGACTTGAAGTTGAAGAACGTCGTCTACATGCCGTCTTTTGTGGCAAACCTCTTTTCAGTATCCAAAATCATGGACCACGACATGACGGTTGTCTTCACGGAGGAGGAGGCCGTGATTGTCAAGAACAAGGACATCAAGATCTCCTATCCCAAGGAGAGTATTGTCGCACAAATCCCAAGAGTTGATGGGCTTTACGTGCTACAGACCTAACCCCTTGAGAGTACAAATGAGGGATATGCGGCCATTAAAGAGCCCAAGTCTCCAAAGCATGATGTTACACCACAGGCTGTCACCATGGCGGCCAACTCCACCGACACAGATGCTGAGCTGTGGCACAGGCAGTTTGGCCATGTGGCCGACAGCACACTGCAAGGTATGAAGCATAACGAAGTAGTTCATGGGATGGAGGGATGCAAGGCCAAGGATGAGGGAAAGTGCAAAAAGCTGTGTGAGCCATGCCTCCAAGGCAAGGCAAAGAGAAAGCCCTTTGAGCGTAATGGGTAACGTGCGGCAGCAATCTTGGACCCGATTCACTCTGATGTGTGCAGACCATTCAGCACCCCTTCGAACGGCGGCAGCAAGTATTTCTTGACCTTCATCAATGACCACAGTCGCAAGATATGGATCTACTTCCTCAAGACAAAGGGAGAGGTCAAGGAGAAGCTACAAGAGTTTGTCACGATGGTAGAGCGGTAGACAAGCAAAAAGGTCAAGGCACTACACACGGACAACGGTGGTGAGTACGAGGCGCGCAAAGGCTGGTTGAGCCAACACGGCATCAACCACCAGATCACCACACCTTACACCCCCCAGAGTAATGGCGTTGCCAAGCGGATGAACCAGACTATCCTCGGCATTACACAAAGCATGCTCTTCGACGCCAAACTCCCACCTCGCTTCTGGGCTGAAGCTACAAGAACTGCTTGCTACCTTATAAATCTCACTACGGCAACTGCGCTTGGAAGGCGTGGTAAGAAGCAGCAAGAGAAGCAGCTCAGGACGCCACAAGAGGCTTGGTCAGGGAAGAAGCCAGATACCTCACACTTGAGGGTCTTTGGATGTACTGCCTGGGTAAAGGTCCGAGCAGGAGAAGGAAGTGGCAAGCTGGATGCACGTGCTCGTAAGTGTGTAATGGTCAGATACGACACCGAACACAAGGCGTACAAGCTGTGGAACCAAGCGGCTGGAAAGCTCATCAGGAACCGAGATGTCGAGTTTGATGAAAGGACGCTCGGAAAGGGAGAGTTGCTGGATCTTGTCCATGCTCCCAAATCAGGAGAGTGGGTTGTGTTGCTCGAGTCAGGTGATCACGCACCAGAGAACTGGCAGATGGTGCTAGTGAAGGATGGTGCTGCAGGGAGAGTGGCTGTGCAGGCTGACACAGCGATGGACTCTGACACTAAGTCTGAGTCGTCCGAGGCCTCTGAGTCAAACTCTGAGGTTGGTGGCTCTTCCTCAAACAACGGATCACTGGCTGCGCAGGAGCAACAGAAGCAACTAAGCCTTCAAGCACCACCAGTAACACTCCGGCGTAGTACACGCCAGAAGAAACCTCCGCCCAAGTACGATGCTGAGAGTGCGGAATGGACCGGACTCAGCTAGTCATTCTTGGTTCAGGGAGAGCCTGTGACCGTAACAAAAGGCTATGAACATGCCAGATGCGGCCAAGTGGAAGGAGGCAGTGGATAGCGAACTCACATCCATTGAAGAGAACGGAACATGGGTTTTGGTGGACAGGCCCCCAAACGCGCATGTGGTGAGGTCAAAGTGGGTACTCCGGAAAAAGTTCAAGTAGGATGGTACTATCGACAAGTTAAAGGCAAGAGTTGTAACGAAGGGGTTTTCCCAGCGTGTAGGCTCATAGTACGAGGAGACCTTCGCGCCTGTCGTCACCTTTGCCTCCATCAGATTTATGTTGGACATCACTACTGCAAAAGATCTGGAGGTCCACCAAATGGATGTTAAGACAGCTTTCCTCTACGGGAAGCTAGACAAAGAAGTGCTGAATGAAGTGCCCGAGGGAGTGAAAGCTCGAGAGGGCAAGGTTTGCAAACTGGTCAAAGCACTCTACAGGCTAAAACAGGCCCCAAGGATGTGGTAGAAGGAGATGGACGGCTTCATGGCCGGGCTCACCTTCACGCACTGCCAGAATGACCCTACTGTCTATGTGCGGGAGGATGAGCAAGGCTTGATGTTGGTTGCACTGTACGTGGATGACCTGATCATCTGCTCGTCATCGGTTGAGCTGTATAACAAGCAGAAGACAGATCTCAGCAACAGGTTCAAGATGAAGGACATGGGTCCGCTCGAATTCTACCTCGGGATAGCTGTCCACCGCAATCGAGCAACATTAACCATCGAGCTGAACCAGACCAAGTACATCATGGAGGTCCTCGAGCGCTACAACATAGAGGACTGCAAGCCCATCAGCACACCCATGACAACAGACATCAAGCTCTCCTCCTCCATGAGCCCAAGCATGGAAGCAAAACTGCGCGAGATGGAGAACATTCCCTACCAGTCTGCTATTGACAGCCTCATGTATGCCATGGTAGAAACATGCCCTGACATTTGCTATGTTGTGGGACAAGTGAGCAGGTTTGTGGCCAATCCACGGCCACAGCACAAGCAAGCATTCAAGTGCATCATGCGCTATCTACACAAGACCCAACACATGGAACTCCAGTTTGGAGGCCAAGAAGGATCTGACCCGCTACGGCTGGTGTGCTACACTGACGCCGACTGGGGAGGAAGAATCGATGACAGAAAGTCCACCTCAGGATTTGTGTGCCTCTTAAACGGTGGTGCAGTCTCTTGGACAAGCAGAAATCAAGACTGTGTCTCCCTCTCTACCGCTGAGGCAGAGTACATCGCTCTGTCGGAAGCATGCAAGGAGACACAGTGGCTACGCAGTTTGCTTGTTGGGATGAAAGTGCCACAAATGGAGGCAACAGAGGTCCGCATCGACAACAAGACTGCCATGAAAATGGCACAGGATGATTTCATCTCCTGGCGGACCAAGCACATCGACATCAGGTACCACTACTCACGCGACCTGGTCACAAAGGAGATCGTGGACATGGAATACGTGGAGACCAGGAATATGCTCAAGGATTGCATGACAAAGGCGCTAGACAGGGAATTGCACTCTACAGGTACTCAAGGCATCGGTATGGTCAACGCAGCGGACCAAGACTAAGGCCAAGACTGCTGGAGAGAGGAGAGATCTCACAGCTAATGGACACAGGTGCAAGGGAGAGTTTGTTGACCTGATATGCTCCTTGTCCATGGCTGACATTTGGACAGGCATAGGACGGACTAGGCATGCATTGCTCCCTTGGAGTAAGTCTAGGATCACTGGCGGTGGATTATCCCGCCTCCTATGGCGGGTGCCAGATTCCACACGCCCAACACCGGATTTTCGGGCTAGGCTAACTTTCTGAATACTCACTCAAATTGAGCGATTCAAAGCTCGATCCTGCATGGAAAAATCCAAGAAATCCAAATCTAAAGTCAGATCAGGTTTTCGACCACTCCTCAGTGGTCGAACCAGGGAGTACGATCAACGGCACTCATGGCAAGGGGCACACCATGTCAACAAGTTTCACCTTTGTGCTCTTCGTCGTTCCTCCCCACCTACTGCCCAACATCTTTCTGAGGCTGAGTGTTCAATTTCCCGTTGTACAGTGACGTCCTCTAGTCGTGATTCTGGTGGCACTTGGGAATATGCTCAAGGATTGCATGACAAAGGCGCTAGACAGGGAATTGCACTCTACAGGTACTCAAGGCATCGGTATGGTCAACGCAGCGGACGAAGACTAAGGCCAAGACTGCTGGAGAGAGGAGAGATCTCACAGCTAATGGACACAGGTGCAAGGGAGAGTTTGTTGACCTGATATGCTCCTTGTCCATGGCTGACATTTGGACAGGCATAGGACGGACTAGGCATGCATTGCTCCCTTGGAGTAAGTCTCCTAAGCCGGGCCTCCATCACCCCTTCTTCCCTTGTGCTGCTACTATGACACCCTTTGTCTGAGTCGGCGTAATCGGGGTAGAAGGAGAAGAGGAGGACATGGCAAAGGATGGAGAAGAATACTGTAGGAGGGGCATCGGTGGTGATGTGACGATTGCTGCAGCAAGGGAAGTCTCCTGTTGAGCCATGGCTGCTTCACGGGTGAAAGTCACCTGGAGGAAGAGCTGATGTGCCGAGGGAAGGAGTTGCAGTGAGGCCAAAAAGGGCTCGATCACGGTGTTGCTGTACCTCGTAAAGATGTCTATGTGCTCGAGGCAAACTCTGAGCATGATTGTGTGGAGCGCCCACACCTGTGTACCTCCGGAGGTCCAAGGCACGTGTAGATGTGCATGGCGCGTTGCCAGTAGTCGGCTACAAGCTTGGCAAGCCCCTAACGAAGGGAGTGAAAGGCACGAATGTGAGCAACACGAGTGGCGTGCGCCTCTGTAGCAAGCAAGGATAATGCCAGGTCCAAGCCTCTGTGTGGATCAGCGTTGGTGCCTGTGCCGGCCTCGCCAAGGAACGAGCAAAAGTCGACCACGGTCTCGTGCAACATAGCGTAAAGAAGTCCGCGCATCGCTCTAGCCGCTGTCAGCACCTGTGCTCGGTCCGCAGTCTGATACTGACAGTGGTAGTAGGACCACACTCCCTCTAAACTGGCCCAAACCTGGAAAAGGATCTCCAAGCAGTCAAAGCTGTTCTTGCTGACATACCGTGGAGGCGGTGTCTCGAAGTCCTTGGGTTGCCGCTTGGTAGGGAGAGCAACCACAGGCTGAGAAGGACGAGGGATTTGGAAGACACCGAGAAGAGAGAAGTCGCTGGGTGGAGGTCAGGCAACGATCGAATCTCGGGGAACCGTGATGTGTGTGGGGGTGGAGAGCTTGTCTGGAGCTTGCGGAGACGCTCCTAAAATACACAAATCTCATGCTTGGGAGAGTCGCCCTCCATGCTTGGCATATCTGGATCCTCATCCCAAGAGTCAAGAGGTGGGGGGTCGCATCCAGGTCCTATCTCTGGTGCTGGAGCTGACTACTATGTAGAGGGTGCGGTACCGGCAGCTCCCTTAGAGGTTTGCCGTGGGGCCGTGGACTGACCCCGAAGAAGTTCAAGGAGTGTACGGATGGCGTCAGTCTGCTCCCGCTGTAGGCAAGGAACCCGCATGTTATTGAGGGCTTCGCAAGCCCTCAATAGCATGCGAGTGTGGGCTCATGACCCCTGAAGAGGAAGAAGAGGGATCTAGTATCCTCTTTAGCTTATCACCGGACGGAGCCATGTCACCGCTCATTATGGGCCGAGAGCTCAACTTGGTCAGATTGCAGAAGCGTCGGCCTTTCTCAACGAGTTGAAACGCTGGCAGTTTTCAACTCTTCAACCAAAAATTAGACTAAATAAAAGTGCTGACGTCAGGAGGTGGTTGCTGACATTAGCATGACCTGATGATATCAGCAAGAAAAATGCTGACATTAGCTCCCCTCCTTTCCCCTCTTTTTTTTTTGTTGTTGTCCCGCTCCGCAGAGGGCGGCTACTCCGCAGCAGCCGCACCAAAGTTGTGCGGAAGCTCCGTAGCAACTTCCCCTCTGTTGCTACTGTTGTTGCGCTGGCACGAGTAGTAGCAGCTGCAACAGCTGCAATAGCTGCGAGCTACTGCTGTGCTGCCGCGTAGCTGCACGCTGTTGCTATAGCCTCTACGTGTAGCAGCTTTTGCGCGCACCTACCACCGCGTGCTGCTGTTGTGCTGCTGCTTTGCTGTGCTACTACTGATGGTGCTCCTTTATTGCGTTGTTGCTACTGTTGCTGCTGCTGTTGTATGCTGCTGCTGCTCAATGCTGCTGCTGCCGCACGCTGTTTCTGCCCGCCGTCATCTCCACCGTTGCGTAGTGCTGCTGCGTGCTGCTCTTGTTGCGAGCTACTACTGTTTTGAGCTGTTGCCTTTGCGGGCTGCTGCTGCTGCTGCCAGCCGCCGCCTACCACGGCTGTGGCTTGCTGCCGCCGCTGCTGGTGCCAATGCCAGCAGCTGGTAGCTGCTGCCGCCTGACGCAGATGTCACGTGCTGTTGCTAGTGGCTGCTGCTGATGCACTCTCATGTGGCTGACGTTGCCGGCAGTTTTCGTCGGCAGGTCCCTGTGGATCGGCAACAGCGGTGACACTCACTGCTGCTGATCTGCTTTGTCTCTGTTGCGTAGCTCGGCGAGAAGTGTCTCACCGCTCTGCTACCATGAGAAGATGCATGGAAGCTTCCTAGCGACACAGTCCCCGACTAAGTGTCACTGCCCGGTCAAACGGTGACCTGAGTCACAGGTCATGCACACAACGGCAAGGGTCTGGCTAGGAGACACAAGGAAAAGTGTCAGAATGCTTCATTAGCAGTTGAAGAGAGAGATGAAAAATGAAAATATCATGGCATAAGTACCTGCCGCGGCGCACGGCGGGTGTCACACGCGACAGTGCAAGATCTGTCCTAAAACCGGCCCAAAACCACTGGTTTGGCCGTAACTCTGCGCAAACATGTCAGAACACTACGCCGTCTAAACCCAAACATGCAGGATCACAAGCCGGATGCTACGACTGGTCACATGCATGCATCTGGCATCAAACGGTGGACACACAATGAAAAAACATGCAAATCGGGCCCACGACCAGTCCATCGATAAACTCTTGTGTGCTGCAAAAAAGCTATAGGAGGTCCCACGTAGTGTCCAGAGCTCTGGAACGGTCGTCGGTCAGCTCCAAGCTGGTATTCCGCCACCAGGTGACGCACCGGTACCACCAGTGTCCGCATCTGCACGAGTATGGACACGGCCAAGTGGTCACTGTAAACTGTACAGGTGGACAGGAAAGTCACAAATCACAAGGTCGCACCGTGAGTTCCTGATTCTAGAAGCTCTGCCTAGAAGTCAAGGAGCTTCAAGAATGTCATGAATCTTCTTTACAAGAGTCCAGCGCCGTCGAGAAGTCAACCAAACAAAGTAACGCAAACCATGTCAAAATGTCGATTTGGTTTGCGATATTTCTGTTGACCATTCTGAATGTGGTCAAAGTTTTCAGAAACTTCTAGAGCGGAACACCGGAGGTCGGGGCAGTTGGCCAAAATGCCCTCGGCCGAATGGCGTAGAAATCCTTACGTCGACACGTAGTGGGCCATGAATTTGAAGACAAAAATACCCACTCCCGGAGTTTAGGGAATCGTGTTCGTCAAGGACATAATACTTCCCCCTCCCCTCTATCCGCGACCTTCCGGCATGCTAGCGGACATAGGCCAGTGACGACAAAAGTAGTCGTCCATTAAATGATCAGCGTCTCGGAGGTTGTCGTAGGGCTCCCAGCTATTGTGCACGGCGTTGTAACCGTGACATGACCAGATGTTTGGTCATTTTTCCTCGGCGTGAACTTTCGAAGATATCTTTAATCACGTACCAAGTAGGCCCGTCCACTTGTACAGGAGGTGGAGCTACGACATGTGTGCATGGGAAGCTCGTACTGGGATCCCGATAGTACTCAGGGAGACGAAGTTGAGTGACAACCAGGGTTTGCATTTGCTTGATATCAAAAGGTCCCAAATTGCGGGATTAAAGTTTCGCGGAGTCCTGTCCTCGGAGTTTGATATTTGCAAAGCTAAGGAGGACGCGATCGCTAACGCTCAACACGTCATCGCTGCAACGTTGGTCGGCTGCTCGCTTCATGGCTGCTTGCGTCTTCGCGAGGGTTTGTCGTGTTTCATTTTAGATGCTTGTGAAATCCTGGCGGTGGATGACTACGGCGGGGATGTTACCATGACTTTGCAATCCAGTCGATGTGGCAAGAAGTTTTTCGTACACCTTGAAAGGGATTTTACCAATTGCAATGGAAGTGGTGGAGTTGTATGCGAGTTTGGCAGTTGGCAGTTTTGCTACCCAATCAGGGCCGTGTGGCTCACATAAATTTCGGAGGAGTTTTTCGGGCGTTTGATTTGTTCCCTTGGTTTTCTCTTTGGTCTGAAGATGGAATGTCGTAGATACCTGGATCTGACTGCAATAGCGTGTCATCCGTTTGTGCCAAAAACGGCCACTGAAGCAGCCGCCTCCGTTGTTGATGATGGTATGTAGCATTCCGTGCATCAGCAGGATCTGATTTAAAAACAGCCACGTTGTTCCTGATGCAATGGAGCTGGTGATCATGGAAATGAAATGCAACATTTTAGAAAATCTTTCCACTACAACGAGGATGGCATCACACCCCTCGGGTGTGGCGGCCAGACCTATCACGAATTCCATGCTGATATCAGTCCATGGTTCTATTGGAACGGGTAGGGGTTGGAGTAGACCAGGTGGCCGCGTGCAACGAGATTTTGGTCCTTGAGAGGTGTGGCACGATTTGCACAAGGCCGCCACGTTGGTCTGCAACTTGTCCCACCAATACTACTTCGCCAGCTTCTTGAGCATCTTGTCCTCACCAAAGTGTCCACCTGGACCGGTGACGTGGTATTCCTCCAATAGCATTTGTCATAGTTCCTCGCTTGGAGGAACGACAACATGGTGAGTGAATCACCATCGCCAGTAGGGGTATTCAAACCAAGACTTGTTTTTTCGTACCTGTCAAACTCCTCATACCCCTTCATGAACAGCCTTGCGAGGTACGGGTCTCATTCGACAAGCAACGTGCTCATCTTGGCCATGAAATCTGGTCGTTGACTGAGGGCATCCATCGGACTTGTTTTTTGGGGCCGGTACTCGATGTCGTAGTCGAAGTTGGACTCGAGGAACTCCATCCATCATGTTTGTCGACGGTTTAGATTCCAACAGTCTGCTCGGTCTTCAGATATTTTAACGTGTGATGGTCGGTGCAAACGATGCATCGGCAGTATTCCAAGTAGCACCGCCATGTCTTGAACACATGCACGACTACGAGCATCTCTTTTTCATGCACTATGAACTTGAGTACCGGCTCGCACAGTTTTTGTGACATGTACGCAACTGGTTGTTCTCACCGCCGTTGTCTCGGAGGAGAACGGCTTTGATGGCTCAATCGGACGCATCGGTGGCCATGATGTAGTCCACCATTCGCTCTACCAAACGTACAGCTCGTGCCGAGTTCAGAGCGTTTCTTTTTTGCTATCCCCCCACATATACTTAGTGATTTTATGGGTGAGTTTGGAGAGAGGCGCTGAAACCCGGACGTAGTCTTTTAGAATTTGACGGTAGTACTTGCAAAAACCCAAAAACACCTAGATGTCCCGGACATTTATGGGCGTTGGTCAATGAGTGACCGCCTCCACCCTTTTCACATCCATGGTGATCCGTCCGCGGCCGATGATGTGGCCCATAAAGTCTATCAAACGGCGACCAAAGTCGTATCTTTGAAATTTTTTTGGAGAAACTTGTTTGGTTAGAGAATCTTGAGAACATTTCGTTGATGTCCATTGTGTTCCTCCATAGTGCGGCCGTATACCATGATTTCATCAAAATACACGACGACAAATTCGTAAAGGTACGGGCAAAAGATGTTCATCACAGCCATAAATAGGGGGAGTTCGTGAGTCCATAAGGCATGATCGTGAACTCCAAGTGCCCGTATCTTGTGTAGAACACAATTTTATGTGGATATGATGGTGGCCGCCATGTAGATCAATTCCGCTGAAGTTCGTCCCTTGTATTTGATTGAGAAGTTTGTCTGCTCCTGGGAGGGGGTAGCGGGTTTTTTACGGTGATGTCATTCAACACCCAATCATCCACACACGTTTGCCTTTTTCCTGTTTCCTTTTTCACGAAAAGCTTATGTGCTGCATAGGGTAACGTGGAGGGTCTGATGAACCCCTTGCTGAGTATCGCGTCCACCTGTTTTCTTAGCTCGGTCAGCTCATGATCACTGATCCAATAAGTCGCCTTCACTATCACTCTGTTGTCTAGCTTCAGGCCGATTTGGTGGTTGATGTTGCATTGCGGTGGTCATTTTCGGGATAGTTCGCTGGGAAAAATCCCTACAAACTCCTTGATGAGTTGCGCAAACTCCTTCGGTACTACTGCAAACTTCTCAGGCATCGAGGTCGTGGATATCATTTTGGTTGCTACAATTTCTTCCACTTCCCCTGCTTCCACGTGGATTGACCATGCTTGGGCTCTGCACCTCAGATATCTTTTGGCCACATCCAGAGAGGTCGGTTGGTGTTTTGTGACTTACGCAGCTTCCTCTGCTGCTTCCACATCTGTTGATTCCTGTATCCGCCGTTGCGTTGTGGGCCGCTCGATCAGAGATAGGTGCCGCTTTCTTCCATTAATGTTGACGTATACTATTCCACTGCTCCATTCAAATTGCGTATTGTACCGGCATTAGAAATCTCGCCCAAGGATGATTTTGTTGTTGCTTATTGGGCAAGCCCTCCAGACTATTGCATTGTGCAAATCTCCAAGTTGTAGCCGGAGTGGTTTGTGAAGTCGACGGATCTGCAGTCATGCGTTGATGATTTTTTCTTCAAATGATCTTGATTCTGCCCGCAAACCCAGCTTTTGCACCATGTTGTTACTGAAAATTTTATGAGAAGCTCCTCCATCGCGTAGTGCCGGTACCGTTCTGCGACTCTTACAACCCCTCAGCTATACTCGTAGTAGTATCACTGGTTGGTCGTCTTTGTATTCCTCGTCGAACTTTGCGACCTCAGAAACCCTTGTCTGCGGCGATATGAGCCGTTTAGATGGACGATCGGTCGGCACAGATTTTTCCAACCAGACAGGAGACTCACCACCTTCTTGTATCCCTCATCGTTTTTTTACTCCACTTATCTTCTACGTCTTCCTCCCCTTTTTCGCTTGTTGTTGCCGCTTTTGACAGTCACGGGAGACATGCACCGGCTGTTCGCAAGTCCTGCAGAGTCGTTGATTGCGCTGATTGATAGCGTCGATCCCCATTTTGCGAGACAAGGCTTTTGTCAACAGCGACTTCCCTCCGTCATGATAAGGATTGTGGCTTTTGGGTCGCCAGCCGTTGGATTATTGTTTTTGAGCGCTGTAGTCGGCGCTGACGATGTGGTCGGCTGCTCTGATCACTTGCAAAAAGTCGTCTTGGATGTAAAAACTAGCGATTTCTTGCTGAATATCTCACTTGAGGCCGTTGTTTTAGTAGAAACACAGTTCATCAAGGGCAAGGTCACTGCCGGTGATGATTTCCTGGAAACGTTGAGTGTTTTATGCCATGCTGGTCTGCTGACACAAACGTTGGATTCTGTACTGTGCGTCAGATTTCTCGTTCAGCTTCCCAAAGCAAGCGAGTGTAGCAGGCGCAAAGTTGCTCCATGTTTCCGTTGGCGTGAGAGCATCATACCACGTTGGAGTTATCCGCTCTTGAGGTAGTACACCTATGGTCAGTGATGTGAGAGCCATTGCATGAACGATCAATCCAACTTCGCAGGTCTCATGCTGCTGTTGAATGGTCTTTAGATTGAACCATCGACTCCAAGCCGTACCACGTAAAAACAGGGCCACAAGGTTAAATTTCCTTTTTTCTCTGTTGACCCCAGCAGTGGTGAAGTACATCTCCAAACTCGTTAGCCACATCCTGACCGTTGGTCCCATATACTTTGTGGGATCGAACGGATCGGAAAGTGCTTGTGGCATCTAGGTTTCACTCGAGAATTGTAGATTTTATTCGGTTAGTACTACTTAGAGCGTGCAAGAAAATCAAAGCTCCTCCATCGTTGTGTTGAGCTGCTGGAGCAGATGGGTGTTGAGGCTGTCGAGTCCTAAAAAATTCTGGTACAGGTCTTTTTTTATTCGCACTTGTCGGCCAGTGCCTCCCATCGTGCCAAGTGTCATCCTAACGGGCTACGGTGCAGGCGAAGGGTTTGCCGAGCCTGAGGGGTCCATCACCAGACTGGCCATTGGGTTTGTCAGTGCTGCACCAGTCACCGTGAAAGTTGTTGCTGCAACCTGGTTTGTTTGGAGAGCGCTGTTGCTCGCCTGCTGCAGATCCGCCATCACCGTAGGTCCCGCCAGGGACTACTGTTCATCGACAGGTGCCCTCACTCTGTTCACCATTGTCGTCGTGAAGTCTGCAATCCTCTGAACTGTGGAGATGTAATGATGACTCGTGTGAGGTTGTCGCTAGGTAGTTAATGCATTGGTTGCCCCTCTAGCGCAGTTGCGCTCTGATACCAAGTGTTACATTGAGCGAAATGCAGGAGGTTCACAAGGATGAGGTGCACGACAAAAGGTAATTCCGGTGTTTTTGCAAAATGGATGATTCGTATCAAGTAGTAAGTGTACTTCGATCATAAGTGTCGAGTACGTTGAGCACATATATACAATGTCAAGAATGAGAATGAGGCATAAGTCAGGTCATCGGCGTATGAACCAAGCGACATGTACGAGGACGCGCCGTGAGTGGTTGTTTCGAGAAGCTCCATCGAGAAGTCGGAGGGCTTTGAGAATATCGTGGCACTTCTTTGTAAATTCTAGCACCGTTGAGAAGTCAACCGAATGATGTGGAAACTTTGATATGGTTTGCGATACTTTTGTCGACCATTCTGGAAAGTAGTCGAAGTTGTGAGAACTTCTTAAACGGAAAATCAGAGGTCGGGGCAGTTGGCCAAAATGCCCTCGGCTGAATGGCATAAAAATCCTGAAGTCAACGCGCTGTGGACCATGAATTTAAACACACAAAAATCCACTCACGGAGTTTAGGGACTCGTGTACATTAGGGATGCAATACAGTGGGAGTATTCGGCATCCTTTGCAAGTGTACGTTTTGCTCCTTCCACAATCAATGCAACAGTAAAACAAATCCCCCTGTTTTTTTATTTCTCTTGGCCTACGTGGCTTGTGTACCACATCATAGGAGTGTTCAAAAGTAGAGGGATAACATAGAATCATTTGGAATGCCCTTCACGTATAATTGTTTACAGAGTGAATATTGGAAAACATTTCCCCCAAAAAACTAAGACTATATCAACGGTAAGAAGTGAATGCCATTGCATTTCGATGTATGAAATTTTGTAATTTCAACACAAGCGCCACTCATTACCTGATGGGGAGGCCCACGTCAACGAAAAATCTGCAGTTGATACACGATGCGCATCGTGACCCCTTTGTGCAAAAATCCATGACATGAAAACAAGAATCACTGTGTGCCCCCAATGCATACAAACAACTTGCCTATTTGCATCAAGGAAGCAAAAAAGTGAATAGAGATGGCTGTGCATGCCCGCTTGGGATTCCCAATGGTAGCACACTCCAGAATTACACATCAAGGCTCCACTTAGACTTCTAGTTTATCTAACGATTTACCACTGAGCCTTGACTGAAATTGTATAAACTGACTGGGCAGAATGCCCATGTTCTTTGTCAATCATCAGCTATGGCGACATGTCTTCTCGGCTACTGTCTGTGATGGGCTATTTGGGTTTTTCCCAGTACCCAGTGCTACATGTAGCTTTCGTCGCACTGAAAGAAGGACCCAACACGCCTAACGACTCAATTGTCATTGCACACATCTGCTACAGACAGGTGTTTTGCATCCCACGTGGCGCCGAGATGGTCATCGTGAGACACAGCAGCGTAACCCAAGTTACGACTCAGAAAGAGCCTACAGACTCACGCCATTTGGAGCCCTTCTCATTGTGCACCTTACGTGTCGGTGCTCATATTCCTATGTTGCCACTTCCAATCAATTTCAACCCTCCATCCCCTTGCGTGGATGTCAGGCGGCCAAATGTCTTCATTTGGGAGGTCATTGCAATCTTGTTTGATCCCAAATACAACCAACCCATAATCCCTGTCCACAGCCACATCATTTCCAACTAGCCCGCTTGATGGAAGTCAGATCCCAGCCGCCTCTGTAAGCGTTCTTTCTCCAGGGACAGCTCGTGGCTACTCAAGGAGGTGTATGTGGCATTGCATCCTCCATGTTGACACTGAGTAGTTAGGGTGACTTCATACCCAAGGAATTCTGGGTCAAAGAGGGTGATTTCTGCCTACTCTACCTCATTGCGCCGATCCTTGAGGAGGAATGGGGTCTTAGGGAGACATTGAGTGATTGGAATTTTAAAAAATCGTCTTGACATCCTACATACAACATGGTGTGTCATACATCCTCCGGGAATGATGTAAAGGTGTTTGTTTGACAACACGACAATGCAGTTCAAACTTTTGCAAACCGTGTAGGTAGAAGTGTGAGCCAATGTTCTAGCTGTTGTTTGGCTATAAGTGTGCAATCTTCCGTGTTTGATGATGGGATGGCCCTCTTCGTAAATGACAGAGCCAAGGGTGACAACGTCATCTCCTTGGTCCCCACCAACGTCCCGAAGGAACATGGTAAGGATTTATCAAAGAATGTGGATGAAGGCGAACTGTAGTGCACATTTATGCCCAATCAACCCAAATCCACACACTCAATAAAGTGTGTACAACACTGCTACATATGGTAAGGATCCTTCTAGGAAACCAGCCTAGACCATCGACAATGTTTCCTAGAAATTTCTGGGTAGAATCATGTTCACAGTTTCTTTTGTGTACATGACCACAAGACTTTTGTTTAACTTTCTTAAGAGATACATGACCTGAAAAAAAAAATTAACGAATTATTGTACAATAAGTTTGGAAAGTCAATTTGACGTACATTAATTCACATTGTTGCCCACTATGTTCTTTCTGAGACTTCGTGGTATGCTTGTATCTCTTTCAATGACGCTGTATTGTCCTCAATGCTGGAAACGCTGTACTCGTGATCGACGCCCACAGGAAAGGTCACCTCATGTTTTTGTCATTGCTTGAGCGTTTCCCAAATGCCCCCTCCCTTGCCTTCTCCCCCCCCCCCTCCCCCCACGAGGTCCACATGAATAGTAAAGTTGAACTGGGAAGTGTATCCAGAGTTTGGCCGATTTCATACACACTTGTGTCGATGCACTTGTGTACAAATTTTTGTGTATGCACGGTTCACCCCCCCAATACACTCCCCCAATACACTATGGGAGTTGGGGGGGGGGGGGGGGGGGGGGGNTTGTGTGTGTGTGTGTGTGTGTGTGTGTGTGTGCATAATTCAGGACTTATTGACCTTCCGCAAACCGTAGGATGAATCCAATTAAGGATCGAGACCAGTTCAATTCTTGTTGATAGAAAATCATCTGTGTGCTGTTACTGTTTTCTACCAGACATGCAAACTGATAAACTAATCAGATTCAGTTATCGATATTGAAAGGAGAGTTTTTCGCCTCCCGTCCCTCTCTCCCCCCCTCCCCCCCCTCGGAATGTGTTTCGGGGGTGTATTGGGTAGTGTAAGGGAGCTGGACAAAAACACAAGTGTACAATTACACAAGTGTATATTCTTTAGCGAGATTGCGATACACTCCCTGATACACTCCCCCGATACACACGCGAGGTCTGGTGTCAGGGGGAGGGGGGGAGGGCGGACGTCCGATCAGGGATTGGTTGGTTCGCTTGCACGATGCCAATAGAGTATTCTGTTTGCAAGTATGTCATGTGTTGTGAACCGTCCGATGCCTTCGATTAACGATGCCAGTCAGTTTCGTTCAACTTTAGTAAGTATACACAAGTGTATCTTTTCGGTTGTCTACCAGCTACACTTTCATATACACTCTCCAGATACACTTTTTACTTTGGAGGGGTGGAGGG
>SZWC01000383.1:312088-362219 GCA_023375785.1 Penium margaritaceum
GAGAGAGAGAGAGATAGAGAGAGATGGAGATACACATATGCATGTACAATGGAGGGGTTGTACATACATGTATACATGTATGTATACATACATATATATTCATATACATTTACATAGAGAGAGAGAGAGAGAGAGAGAGAGAGAGGGAGAGAGAGAGAGAGAGAGAGAGAGAGAGAGAAAGAGAAAGAGAGAGAGAGATAGAGAGAGAGAGAGAAAGGGAGAGAGAGAGAGAGAGGAGGGGGGGAGAGATGGGGGGGTTGGATGGAGGGATGGATTAGGAAGTGAGGGGAGGGGGGATTCTGAGAGCAGAGTAAGGGGGGAAGAAGGTAGGAAGGGCAGGGGAAGGCAGGGATGAGCTTATAGGGGAGGAGAAAGGGATGGAAGTAGTTGATAAGGGTGGAAGGAAGGAGGAGGGAGCCGAGAGGGAAGGAGGAAAGATGAGGAGGGGGTTGAGCAAAGGGAGGTGGGTTAGGAAACCAATGGAGGAAGAGGAGGAGGAGAGAGGGCGGAAGAGAGGGGGAGAGGAGGGGTGGAGAATCAAAGGGAAGGAGGGAGCCAGGAGAGCAAGGAAAGGGGGCGAAGGAGGTGGAAAGGGCAGGAAAAGGTATAACGGAGCCAAGAGATGGAGAAAGAGGTAGAAGAGGGCGACAGGGAAGGCAAAGGGAGGGCACAGCCAAAAGAGGCAAAGAGAAGGGAACCTTACTAATGGAGAGTGTGTGATAATTAATTCATGTAAGAAAAATCACTTGAAAGTAATACACTCAGGTAAAACTGTATTGAGAAGTGAATTAGTCATTGAATTGAACATGTTGTTATGGTGTGCCCTTTGCCATGAGTGCCATTTATCATTTTCCCTGGTTTTACCACTGGGAAGTGGTCAAACACCTGATCTGACTTTTGATTTTGATTTTGTGGATTTTTCCATTCAATATGGAGATTTGAATCGCTCAATGTAAGTTAGTATACAGAAAGTTAGCCTAGCCCGAAGTTCAGGTGTTGGGCGGGTGGAATCTGGTCCCCGCCATGGGTGGTGGGATAATCCACCGCCGGTAATCCAAGTTTGACTCCAGCGAGCTCCAAACGCATCAGGGCCATAAAAGAAGCAACAAGAGGACTCTCCTTGACTAGGGTGAACTTCTCCTTGATTTCTGGGTGAAGAAAGACGATCCGGTTGCCTAGCGTGCAAAGCAAGGTGGACGGCTCCACCAAGAGTTACTTTGATAGCCGTAGCAGGGGCTCTACTGTTCCGATTTGGGCGTGCTTGGATGCATTGAAAAGCTTAGATTACAGGCTATAAGGATCTGATTTATTCTTATTGTGGTAAGTTACAAACACGTGTTTGAAGTCCGATCTCCTGAATGCCACCTGTTCTGCCCACTCACATATGTGATCTTTGTGCTCCACACTCTTCACCATTGGTGTCCAATGGCTATTCCAAACATTGATAGCATGCATCGATTAGATCTAGGCCTCCTTGAGATTACCTCCATCCCCACTAGTGCCAACAAAGGACTATTGACCAACATGCCTAGAAGGACCCTAGCTCTACCACTTTCACGCTACCGCCGCGCACCATGACAACGACCGAGCAAAAGAGCATAACCACCATTACAAAGTTTTCCGGGAATGGCTCTCCTTTGTGGAGGTTGCAGTTTGAGTTCTACCTCGATGACAAGGGCCTTGAGCTGGTCAAGGGTGAAGAAACTACCCCTCCAGATATCGCAACGCTGGAGGAAGTGGACAAGTTCAAGAAGAGCAACGAGAAGGCACTTGCCTCGTTGGTGTTCATGATGGCTCTCACAATGCGCATTAAGTCAAGGATGCACGGAGGCCTTGAAAAGCTCTACACCATCCACCAGTCGAGCAACCTTTCTAACCAACTCTTTTTATTCAAGAGGCTTGCTACCCTCCGAGCCAACGAAGGCAACGACATCATGGAGATCATGCAACAGATAGAGTCCCTTACTGTCAAGTGCGTAGCCATCGGATGGAAGGTTGAACCTCAGCTACAAGCCATGATCCTCCTCTTGGTCTTGCCGGACAGTTGGAGTCCCATGATCACCGTCGTAGGCGGCTGGTCTGTCGATGAGCTGAAGTACCCCAAGGTGGCTGAGTACGTATGAAATTAATGGATGCGGCGTGGAGGGAGAGAGAGTGGGGCAACATCAAGTTCTACCTATACCGTCCATCCTCAAGGTGGAGGGAGAGGCAAGAAGGGGAGGGGTACCAATTAGGACACCAAAAGAGGTGACATGAAGGGGGAGTCCTATGTCTGTGGAAAAGACAACCACTACGTATACAACTGTCCCAACAGGAAGTTGGATCATCCAGGGAAGGCTTGAAAGAGGGACGACCACGCATTGATGGCGCAAGAGTCCACTGACTTGATGAATCCAGGAATCACCGTGATTTAATCTGGATCGGGCCACCATACGCAATGCAAGCAAGCGCCATTAATCACCTATGGCATCCGGAACAGCACATGACGGTGGCCGATGGCAAAACAGATTTGGTGGACGCGTGCATTGGCAAAGTTGGATGTGGTACACACAGATATGTACAGACCATTTGATCCCTCCATCAGTGGGGTGCCCTACTTTTTCACCTTCATCGACGAACATAGCCATAAGCGATACCTCGACAACAATAATAAGAAAAGAAATTTGCTGTCATGCATGGAGGGGTTCGTGGTAGCAGTGGAGAGGCAAACAAAGTTGAAGGTGAAGGCATTCTGGAGAGACAATGGTGGCGAGTACGAGGGCTGTTCGACATGATGAAGAACAAGGTGATTTCATGGCAGAAAGCTATGCCACATTCTCCGCAACAGAACGGCGTCATCGAGAGGGAAAACCGTATCATCCTCAACATGATCCAGTCTATATTGAGCAATGTCGGCCTCACGCATTGGTACTGGGACGAGGCGGCGTGTACAGTGGCGCACGTCATGAACCTGACGTCGACTAAGACACTAAAAGATGCGGAGGTCAAGGTATGGAAGACACTACAAGAGGTGTGGAGTGGGAGGAAACCAAGTGTGGCTCACCTCCGCACATTTGGTTGTGTTGCACATGCCATTGTGGAGGCACGGGAGGGGCGGGGCGAGCTGGACCCGCGGAGGCAGCAGATTGCCACCATCGGCTGCGTCCCCTTTCAAACATCGATCAAACTTTCTAGATAGTTTGTTTCCTAGCAACTTGCAAGTTTTGATGTACTGCAATGTCTGCAACACTTAGTATGACGACTTTCAAGGCCCACAAAGACTTTGAAGGACAAAACAAGTCAAGATGGAAAACTTTGAATGCATAAAGATTTTAATGCAAAACGTTTCAGGATGATTAAAGATAGTACAATGTAAGAAAATCCTGAATGAAAGATGTTATCTTTTCAAGCAAGAGCAAGTGAACCAAGAAACAAATTCAAGCAAGTAAACTTATTGCAAGTGTGATGCACATAGGTTGCATAGTGTATAAAAGTGGCTAGACTGACCATACCTTAGGAGGTTCCACTAGGAAGTTTGATCTGATGCTATGTTGAATAGGGCAGCGTGAGGGGGTGAGTCTGACGGGAGGCATGTACAACAAAATCATTTGGAGGTTGAAGTGAAGCGGTAACAACCAATAGCAGCCTTTATAGGTGAGGGAGCTCAACAAAAGAGATGACCACCAATTATTCTGCTCACAAGCGGATCCACGCCGGACTACCATATCTCCTAAATCAATTGGAACTAGAAAGGTATGATGAAGATTTCTGCTGCTTAGTCCACAGTGCATGAATCCAACGCCGGTATGTCTAGCGCATGCATGAAACCTACATTTGCTGATAATTTTTTTTACATGTTCAACATACATAAAATGTTGTTGATGGTGGAAGTGTGGGGAATGGGAGGGTACATTTGGAAATGAGGTACATGTAGTGATAGTCCGCTACCAAGAAAGAGGTAGCAAGTGCATGAAATCAAATAGCATTTGGTCTTAAGTCTAGGAACACAGATGCATTTACGTTTTTAAGACGGTTTGCAAACCGTCTTAAAAACTTAAGTGCATGAAATCAAATAGCATTTGGCCTTAAGTCTAGGAACAGGATGAGGCTGGTCATGTGATGTTACTATTGTTCGTGACTTGTTTAGGTTTGAGCCACCTTCTCTACCAAGAAATGCAAAAGGGTTGACCATTTTGATTTTGGATGACACTTGTGAACAAGGCAGATTGTAAAGGATAGATTGTTGATTTGGAAAAGGAAAATTTATTCAACGCAGCCTTGAACTCTGCATGCAATGAAGAGGTTTTCATACACAAGACCAAAGGATAAGAATGGGAAAAAATGAGTTGCTTTTGGAAATACTGTAGAAATAAGATGTACTTCCATTGGGATTCTCTGGGTTGGAGAACAGATACATCCCTTTATCATATCATGCCTCAATGATAAATGTGGGCCATTAAACTCCTAGTCCCATTTTGAGGAAGATGTTACAACAAATGAAAGTGAGCTCAGGCAAAGAAAAAAATCCCATGTCGTGGTCTTTCTGAGAAGAGGCAGTTGAGGATAAGGGTATTGAGTTGTTACAGGCAGATTGGTACAACTGGAAATCCATGAGTGAAACAAAGAAACTTGGATTCAAGTTTCAAGTTCACTGCAATTGAAATTTTTTTTAAGTGGGTATTATGACCTTTTACCAAAAGGAAACAGAAATGCTAGCCTGTGATGTATCGGAGTCCGCGTGTGATCCTAGCAGGTGATTGAGAAACTATGGTTGGAGAATGCATTGGGAGCATGTCAGCAGTGATGCAAAGCACTCTCCCAAGTTGTGGAAATAATTAACCTGGTGATTATGTTGAGTGTGTCGCTGACGGTCATGTGCAAGCTCCATGCTGAGGAACAATTGAGCGGGACTGTAACCATTAAATCTGTAGGTGGGTTGTAACTGGACATTGCTAGACTGGGGAAGGAAATGAGAAGTTTGTCCACACAGACCAGGATGGCCACTAGAGGCTTGGATGGTGGACTGAGGAACGATGTATTCTCAACTCTGCCGACTTGTGGAGACTACTTGAGCCTGTACACGACCTTATGCAAGTGCCCAACCTTGTCGTTACCGTTGGTGGAATCCGGCGGCCAGACCATGAAGATCTTCTCATCAAGCCAACTACGCAAGAAGGTGTTGTTCACATCCGTCATCTTTATCTCCTATTCATGATGTAGACTGAAAATGAGATGACACAAGGAATGGTGTACCAACCAACAAGGGAAAAATTCCGTCCAAAGTTAAATTTGGAGATCCAAGAGAATCCCTTGGCTTTCAAGCGCGTCTTGTAGTGATGGAATGAGCCATCTAGCTTCAGTTTTTGCTTGCAGGATGAAACTGCCTTGTGTCCGCTTGGCAGGTCGGCGAGTTTAAAGACATCATGCCCATCAAGAGCGCCGAGTTCCTCCTACATGGAGTTTTTTTTTCTTCAGAATGCAGTATTTTTTTTTTCTTAAGCACAGTGCACAATCATGGACCTAAGAGGAAGTGGAGAAAGGCCATTGGCCGCAAAGCATGCGGTTGTGTAGCCAGAGACCAAGAAGTCAACGGCACTCTGTATCTCCTCAGCCACCAGGTAATATCCTATTGCAGATTTTGGATGAACCACACATGTGGCGAGCCTGAGGGCGTGAAGGGCAATGGGTCGCTCAGATGGTCCTATAGAGTGGAGGGACATGGTCGACCAAGTGACTCGCTGTGAGGATGGATAAACTGACTGGAAATGGAGAGAACAAATTATCCTCCCACCATTCATGGCCAATCAATGTCAAAACCTACACTCTTCAAACTGTGTACTTGAAAAGTGTGAAGAAAATTCATAGGAGTAGTGGAGTGTCTGCCTGCCTGCTTGCCTGTTGCTGATTATTGATGTGCATTGCTGCTGTTCGCTGCAAGCAGGGACAATGTTGCTGCCGGATACAAATGCAAGTTCCTATTGATCAAAGCTTCCAACCAGTTGCTACTGCTCGCTATTGGCGTTTGCTTCCGGCTCATGATGTTGCTACTCGTTGGTGCTAGTAAGGAGATTTTGCTTGGTTCTGCTGCAAGAAGCTGCAGCTTTCTGTTTTTGTTTTTTTCACCATTGATGCATGCTACTTCTCCTGCTAGCTTGTGCTGGTCTGCTACGGCAGCCATAAGCTGCTTCTCACCACTGATGCACAATGTTGCTGCCGGAGCCATTAGTCTGATGATGCTATTGACCGAAGTTGTTAAGATGTAAAAGAGCAGAAAAATATGCTTGTCGTTGTCCATAGCAACCTCCAAAGGTACACCTTTCATCACTGATTGAGAGAAGTTACTGACCCAGCGTGGAGAAGCTGTTATTTAAACAAATCACAATGTGCAACGATCAATGGAAGGCCGGAAGTCCTATATCTTATGGGTCGCGTGAGAGTGCGTGAAAGATGGCTGTTTTACTCTGATATTAGTAGTCAAAAACGGGCGACTAGCACAAGGCTCACACAGACCGCACCGGCGAGGCCATTGAGCAAGAGAAATCATGGAGAGTATCAACTTGAAGTAAGTTGCATGTGAAGGCTAAGTCCCAGTTGCTAGTTGAAGATGATCAAATGGGGTCTTGCTGCTCCCGCTGAAAAGAACACTGGTGGAAGCCAACTATGGCCGTCGGAAAACTCCGGCAGCAACCCAGAAGTTATAGTTATCTAACACACTACGTATCCAACGAAGAGAATACATGTCAAGCACAAGCGTATGTGGCGCATGCATGTTATCCTCTCTTCTATGTCTATCAGAATGTGCACTCCAAAATGTTGCCAAGCATAAAAGCCACTCCAACTAGAATCCATCTAATTTTTCTCAGACCAGGTTACTTCCATGTGTTTGCTCTTGAGCAAAAAACCTCTCGTATGGAAGCTGCAAAACCAAGAAGCTCACAACAATTCTTACATTTTTTTCCTCTACATGTGGGTGTTGTACATTCTAAACTGAATCAGGCATACACTCCACCTTCAGGAGTACTAATACCTAAGCACGAAATCTCATGAAGAGCTCAAATCATCAATACGCAAGAGAGCATCAACCAAGGATTCATTGATTAACATGTACAACAAGTCATTTTATAGATTTTTGTCCAGTTCCAGAACTCAGAACCACATTCATGACCAATAGCTTGAGCAAGCCACATCACCAATGGACTTTCAAGGTGGGCTTGAGATATAGGCATCATACTGCCAAGGTGGAAGGCTAACCATGTAGCCTAAATTTTTCCTTTCTCGGAAGCTTCCTTTCCAGTCAAGACGTGCATTGTGCCAGGAGTGAATTCATTACCTCTTTCTATTCCAAATGAACAAAGGGTTCAAGTCGCATATACCCAGTTTTTGGAACAATATAGTTGATGTACCATTGTCGTGCACAAAAGAACGCATATGAAAATACCGCACAAAAGATAATGCATATGAAAACATCACATAAAAAACAACGCATGCGACAATGCCATACACAAAGTAACGCATATGCCAATGTTACACATAGAATACCTTAGGAACCCAGAAATGTTAAACCTTAAACATTAAAAAAAATGTTACGTTCCCGCCACATACCATGTAGCATTGATGCATAACATGATTGTTTTCACTCACTGTGTCTCAAATGGATGCACCATTGCACTTTTTTCCATGTCAGATCCAAAACACGTGTTGTGATCCAGCATGAAGAAAGGGGTCGGCGGCTGGTTGATTTTGTTGCGGAGGCTGGACGGATGGTTGTTTGTGTAACGCATGGTGGGCGGGTGGTTGCTTTTCTTTTGAACCATGGGCAAATCGTTGCTTTTCTTCCGAATGACAGGCAGATGAGAGTCACACTATGTTTTTTATGGGTACGAGAGCTATTCCACCCATGAACAAAATGGCCATGTGAGCCATTCACCCATATGATGTACCCACAAGTCACATCTCACAGGGGACAGAGCATACGTGGATCACCGTACAATGGATAAAGGGGTCATACTTCCACAAGGACCAAAGCATTCCTGGACCATCTTACAACTGCGAACAAGGGGCATACATATTACAAAAATCCCTCCCCTGCATCTTGCGCCAGCCGCTATGATTGATCTTTGTCACCTGTGTTGACCATGCCAATACCTCGCCTGCCTGCCTGGTGCACAGGCATGCTAGGGTCATTGTTTTAATGTGTGCAAATCTCCTTCACCATAAAGGTATCCATCTCTTGGTACCAAACTCTTGGGGCTCATTTTTGCCCGTGGAGTACTTTCACCAGTGTGCACACCTTGCCCTTATAGGCACCAATCTCCTTCGGCGCCACCATTAGCACCTCCTTATCAAGCTTTTTACATAATGTATGTCTTGATAGCAATAATGGCAATAATTGATTGGATGGAGGAAAATGTCACCAGAGGAGTGAAGGTCTCATCGTACTTAGCACAAGGGGAATTGAGAATAGCCTTGTGCTATCACCCAAGCCTTGTCTATCATGCCATCTTGTTTTCATTTTACGTTATGCACCCACTTGGATTCCAGCACGTGAGTCCTAGCAGGTCTGTCCACATACTCCCATGTCCCATTTTGCTTAAAGGAGTTGAGTTCACCGTGTATTGCATCATTTCACTCACCTTTGTTAGGCCAAGTGAGTGCCTCTGTGATATAATCTGGTTTCTCTTCAATCAGAAATGAATAGTTGAAGCTTTTCCATTCATCCCTATGTGTATCGCAATCCTTGTACCTGCTGGCTCTTGTTGTTGTTATGGATTCTTCAGGTTTTTTTTTTCATTAATGACTGGAGAGGCATCCATCTCATGGTCAGGAGGGTCAGATATGTTGGACTCAGAATCTGATTCCTCCTAGTCATCTTCATAAGCTCCTCTTCCTGTCGGACCATGCTGTCTAGGCCAAGTCAAAGTCGATGCCAAGTTCCCAAGTTGAAAGTCGAATGTCAACATTGATTCACCCAAGTCGATTTGGCCTTGTCAAGTTGGTTTTCAAATTTGTACAAGACTGTATTACATGGGTTCAAGCATGTTATCAATTGCCCGTAATTTACAATCTTATGATTTAAGAGGAAATGTATTCCTACAATACTACAAGACATGCCCTGGTTACCTTAACACATGAACAAAACTGCAAGTTTTTATCACTTAATCACCCTAATGTCATCAATAAGGGGAGCAATGCTCAACCCCTTTAGATGGAAGTAGCAATCAGACGGTTTTGAAAGCAAAATGGTTATTCAATCTTAAAAAATCAGCAAACACACGAGCAAAGTGTTGAAAAAAAATAAGGAAACCAAACTGGAGAAAGCAGCGAGTGCTTGTGCAAACTGATGAAAGCAAACTAATGAAAACAATCTATGGAAAACTAGGAAACATAATGAAATGAAGGATCAGTTGAAGGTCACCTAGAGACCTTTTTAGCCTTTCTTTGAGCGTTCACTAGCTATAGTAGCTGCTCTCCTCCATAATCTTGTGGATTCTGTCTTATGTGCTGAAATGGTTGCCATGCTTGTTACCCCTAATGTAAAAGCACCTGCTGTTGAAACTTCTATTGGTGAAGCACATTTTTTTGAAGCACCGACTGTTGAAGCACCTGTTGGTGAAGAACCTAATATGGAAGCACGTGCTGTTGAAGCACCCTCTACTGAAGCGTATACTGTTGAGGCACCTACTGCTAAATCATTTGCACTCTCAACATCTTTCCGCTTGCGTAATCCTATCCTCAGGATTCTTAACACATGTTTCCCCCCATGTTCATCTCTCTACTGTTCTTCCTCCTTACTGGTCTCCTTCCCACCATCTCCTTCCATCCCTAAAATCTCCTCATCCTCAATGTCATCATCCTCGCCGTCAGTGTCCACTTCCTCCTCCTCCCTTATCACTTCCCTTATCTCATTAACATCTGGATCGCCAAGATCTGCAGCATCAGAAATGAGGAGGAGATCCCACTCAAAATCCTCCTCATCCTCGTTCTCCACATCTCCATCAACCTCGTTGTCACTGTCATCTGCCTCTTCTTCCGTTACTTTTCTAATGTCACTAAGCAGCTTCTTCCCTTTCTTATTTCCATGCATTCTTTTCAACCAGAAATTTGTCCTGACCAGCTCAAAACTGGATACCTTCATATGGTTGCGCTTGGCTATGTAGATGAGTTTGTGCTTGGAGGTATAGCTAATCAACCCAAATTCATACACTCCACAATCAGTGTATAAAAAATTGAATGGATGGATTTACTTCATGCATGGATTTATCAATAATCATAGACAAGATGCATATGAATAGATCCCACAGATACATTCCTCGTAAAAAATGAAAAGACTAAAGGTTTTTTTAAATGAGTTAGAAAACTTTTGGTGAACGATCAATGTTCACCTTTCTGTTCATTCCCAAATACACTTTGTTGTACACAGTTTCAAGGGTGAGGTGATTGGTTATACATGAATGCTTGTTGAAGCAGTGCTCAGTGTCAAAGCTGATACTAGGCTATGCCAACAGCCTCATTGCAAAGGCTTTGAGGAAGCAAATGCTGTGAGGATGCAAAGGCGCGTCTTGTGGCAGGCATTCCACCTCAAGGCTGGCAGATTACCTGCTATGACCAGATGCACTGCTTGGGTGACCCGGCCGATTTCAAATGCCTGCAGCTCATTTTCCATGGTGTGCTGGTCTCCAGGGTCTAGCAACAGTTCCATGACGATGGTGTTTCATGCCACCACAATATTCTTGTCCTTGTGAAGCTTGTGTTAAAAATGTTGCGGGTGGCAACCACATGTTGCGGCATGCACTGGATATGACATTGATTAGTCCAACGATAGGGCAGCCATCCAACCACAAAATTCACCCATTCTGGGTTACACTTTGCACAACAATTGCCCTGGGATACAGCAAGAGCATTGATAGCGTTAGTCATGCCAAGAAGATTCTCAAAAATAATCCAAGCAGTCCCTCTGGAGCTGTCTACCTTGCGAATGGCAAGCATAATGGGAAGCATGAACTTCACTATGGCCTTGACCCCCACCCAGAACCACCCCATCTTCACTATTCTGTGCACCTCCTTTTTTTTTCCTGGCACCCAACATCCTTGCCGACACTGTTAAAGTCAGTCCGCCTCGTTCTGGCCACAACCTTGACAAGGAGCTCACGCAGTTTCAACTATCTTTCAAACATCTTGTACACTCATCCAAACCGGGTAGTACAGGCATGCAACATCAATAAACCACCCTTTGTCTTCAGCCAATATCCGAGGAGGTCTTTATTCTTGAAAAATGTCACAACACTTTTGGCCTTGTTGATTAGATTGCCTCCCCATTCTGTCTTTGCAACATCCTTTAGTACCAAGTCCAATAAGCATTCCATGTAGTGCCAGAAAAACATACCCAGGTACTTGTTCCTGAGCTCAACGTATGCCTTTCTGTTTGTGGAGGCATTGTCGGGTTTTTCTTTTTCTTTTTTTCTCTAGGTTTTCATGCATAGACCGAGCAGAAAGCATGTCCCACTGGGCTCCCTTCGGAAAGCTGCTACTTGGGCAACCATTGGTCTGTTTGAGGCGTTTTCAGTGATGACCATGATGACCTTTCAGCTCCCACCTCAATGATGGCGTGGTCCATCACTGCACTAACATGGATTGCATTTCCAATGACGCCAATGGCATCCCATGAAAACAGTTTTTCCACACCCTACACGTTGAAAAGCATGGCTAAGTAAATCATCTGGGTGTCCGATCACTCGTCAAGGCCAAGCGTCACCACGGAGGTGTCCCAGCCAACACAAAGTGGTGCCTCAAGTACCTCCGGCTCTGTGTCCACTCTTAGGAGAAGCTCCCCGGTCACCCGATCCTTGGAAAGTAGCCTGAATCTGGGATTGGTTTTGCATGCATCCTTGACCAGCTCCAACACCACAATTTCACGACAGAATGAGATGTGAAGCACATTATTTGCCACTATCTTGACAATGTTCTTTTGGTAGGCAGTGTTGTTAGCATTTGTAATGTGCTCGGACATGAGGGATTCACACGCTGTGTTGGGGGATGCAGCATCCACTGGGGTGATGCTGGAGAAGGAGATTGGGACTGTGGTCAGCTTTGTTAGAGTTGTCGCTGAACAAAGCTGCTCCATGAATTGTGCAAAGCTCCTCACATTTGTGCTCGGCCACAAGTTTTACCCAGTCCACTGGGCTGGAAGATGTGTCCCATGGTCACCCTGGCCATTGTACAACTTTTTGTCAAAGGACACCCATCCATCAGTGGCTGGCGACAAGGGGGAGGGACAGAGTAGAGCTCAGGTAGTTGCAGGAACCACCTTGCACTTGGGGATGCTAGAGATGGCTATCCCAAACTGCCCCTTATGCAGTCAGAGCCACCTGAGCCGGTTTTCACGTATGGCCTACACTGCCACCACGGGTAGCCTCCAGCGGTAGGGACAGGTCTAAAAAACGTGCTCTGTGCACATATGAGAAAGTTTCTGGCCAAACACGGCTGTCTGGAAGGGATGGGAGTGCCGGCGGTGGCTTGCGTGGCCTTGCTGGCCATCTTTGAGATGCTTGCGCAGAGTCACACTGCATGAACTCACTAACCACCAGCTCCCCTCATCCATGAGGGTAGACTGGAATGGCAAAATGCATTTCCTATCCATCCTCGTCAAGTTTGGAATGACATGTCATGCAATGCCCAGGTGTTTGGTGTATTCTAATGGTTCATAAAATTGCCATAAATTATCACAAGGGGATGGTGAATTGCTTCCACACAACAAGCATGCATCATGCACACAAGAAAAATGCCAAAACCATATGATGGATTGCTAGTTTGATCTTAGCGAGACATCCACCATATAAGACAGATTTATCACCCTCTAGCATTGTTGTCACCTCGGCTAGAATCCCAACAAGGCTGGCCTTACCGATGTTGAAGCAAAGTTGTACACGCAAGACGTGATATGAAATGATGGGAAAACAACCCACGCCTGGTCCTACTTGCCCAAAATCAAAGTGGGCCCGAACCAGTGCCTCAGAAAGAAAAAAGATGGAGGTTAAGTGAAGTCGACGTCAACATTAACTTTGATCCACCTGGCAACTCTGACTTGATCCCCTAAGGTCGGAAGTCAAAGTAAACATGGTTTTCAGAGCACCTAGCCCACGCACTTGCCATTGAGCTAATGCTTTGTCTCCCTCCTCAATGAGAATGAGTCACTCTCCTAGTTTGGACGTGTTCTCAAGTGCCAAAAGCTCTCCCTTACAAACAAAATGTTCGTGGAAATCCACAAAATTTCAACATATGACCTTCTTTTCTTCTTGATCCAACTGTCTATGATCTCTATGGATTGTATCAACAGACAACGAAATGTACCTTTGTGCTCTCAAATCTTGGTTTCCAAGGCCCTCATGGACATTGATCTTGGCAAAGTGGTGCAATCGAATACCTTCAAATAGGAGGCATCCGGTTTCTTGCCTGACCATGATTCTTACGATGTCTTTAGCTATTGTGTCTGCTCCTTCTTGCCTATCCTTTGCACAGATCTTGCAGGTGTGAGGTTCACAGGATAAAATACCGTATTTTTTGCTTCAGCCCAGAGCCAAAGAGGTAGCTTGGCATTAAAGAGCATGCACCGTCTCATCCCAAAAAGGGTGTGGATGATCCTCTCTGTTACACCATCAATTTTGGTTGAATTTAGTGTGGTTTTCTAGTGTTTTATATCCTGGTGCTTGAACCACTCCCTGCAGGCTTCGTACTCCCCTCCATTTTCCATCGTGAATGCCTTCACCCTCTTACCACTCTGTTGCTCAACCTTAGCAACAAATTCTATAAAAATGATATCCACACCTTGTGGTTGTGGTCGTTGATGCAAGTGAGGAAATGTCTTCTGCCTTTGTTGGATAACATGGATACGGGACCACACACATTAGATTGGATATGTCTACATGTTTAGACCACGCATACCATTACGCTTGAAAAAACTTCTTCTTTCTCTTTCTCAAAAGGCATGGCTCATGTAGATTCCTAGCCGCTTTCCTAGCCTTATTGACCATATATATTCCACACACAAGCTCCTCCATTCCCATGAGCACCGATGTGTAGTGAACCACATTCTCAAAGAACATGTCCCATAGGTCCTTCAACAAGTGTGCTAGATGGAATCAATAGTTCCAGTGACTATTTTTTCTTGTGAATCTACCCCTTGTTCTTCCACTGCCATTTATCCTGCTATTCTCCTCACCAACACTCTTGGCTGAAGATCCAACCTTTATTCTTATCATTTTGGTTTGCAGAACGTATAGCCCATCGATGCATGGAATTTGGACACTAACTTTCTTGGCAGAGTAGGAGTTGTGGATGTCCTTGGTAAGGAAAACAACTGCTCCCTTCTATGTGAAGACTGCCCTTCTTTGATCAGTTTTTTTTTTTCAGGAATCAGTGGATAGTGGTCTTTGGGATGGACAGTAGGTTGGCCTTGAATGAGGGTAAGTAATCTACCTCCTTTAGCATGAAATTTGAATTTCTATGGTTGACATCCATGATGACCAGCATGTCACCAAACCATTTAGTTGCATCAACCTTGTTGTTGGAAAATATATATTTTTTTGTTGCATGGAGTAACATAGATGGAATCATATCTTCTCATATGTAGTGCAAAAGTTGGTTCCTGAATCTAGGCCGTATGCCATTAACCTGAGTATTGTCCTCCCTTTGTTGGAGGCACACTCAACCATCAAGCCCGTGGGATCCTTCCCACCATTTCTCTCTTTGATTCCTTTGCCAACTTATCCCTCCTTCTTGCAAGCCCTATAATTGTGAGCCAGGTGTTCAACCTCCCTAATATTTTGGCAATTTTCTTATCGCGTAGGACCCCTACCACTAGTACTTCTTCTGTTGTTCTCCGTGTAGCGAAAGAAGGAGATGCCTCAAAAGATGCCACTAATTCACAAGGTAAAGGCAGCAATGTTTGCTTCACTTCTACTATGATGCATCATTTCAATCAACACGTACTCTGAGATAGTAGTGGAAGACACTTGCTCTCCCATCCAAGCATTATAATCATTGGACCTAAGCTCTCCGTCAACTTCATCAGCAAGATCATGGCCTTTGTATTAGATTCAAGGTTCCACATGATGCTTGTAACTTGTTGCACAAGTGTTTGGAAATTATACAAAAAGTGGAGACATCCTCCCCTTCACTCAGCCTTGTATTGATGAGACTCTACAAAATAAAGATATGGTTAGAAAGCGAGGAGGAGGGGAACACCTTCCCTAGTTTGGTGTATGCTATGGTTGCCACTATGCAAGTGCTGATGTGTCAAATGACTGAGGGTTGTACGGATGATACAAGAAAAGAAAGATCTTTCTTATTGTGCTTGAACCATGCCACAAGGTCATCATCCTCCTTTGTTGTTACTGGGATGGTTCCATTGAAGTATCCCAGTAAGCCTGTATCATCCATGATGATTTCAATCTACCACGTGCAAAAAGAAAATCCTGTTCCATAAAACTTAAGAATTGGAGTGAGTTTCCCTAGCTCCCTTGTCCATGCCATCCATACAACTACAAAAACTACTGCTGCTACACCTGTCATTGATGCTGATACACCTAATGTTTAAGGTTGCTGTCGGGTGTTGGTCAACAAGGCCAACTTCTTTACCTATTCATGTTGGACGTTGTGCATAGATACAAACTTATGTAGGACGAAGGAGGATGATGTAGGCTGATATAGGTTGATAGAGGCTAATTTTTGCTGGTGGAGGCTGATGTAGGTTCTCAAGAAGGAAAGTTGTGGATCTATTGCATTCCCATCCTACTAAATGTTGACCTAAATACAGAGAAGTTGGGTGAGAGAAAAGGCACTCTCACTGTTTGTGACAGTGGTTGTGTGAATGAAACTTATCTAACCAAAGGTGTGGGCCCGTAATTCTTTATTAGCTACTAAGCATACATAGCTGCATCAAAGATGCCATTAAACGGGAAAATAAGGTTCTTACATGTATTTTTTTAGCATACAAAACTGAATCAGGTTTACGCTCCACCTTCAAGAGTACTAAATCCTTAGCATTGCATCTTAAGAAGAGCTCAATGTGTCAATAGGGAAGAGAGAACTCGGAAATGGTCATTAGATCAACATGCAAGATATGTCCTTTTATAGGTATCTGTCAAGTCCTAGAACTTGATACCACATGGCTAAGTAATGACTTGAGCTGAATGGACTGACAACTTGGGCTTGACGCATAAGCATCCTTGTGCCAAGCTGGCTGACCATGTAGCCTACACACTTCCTTCATTAGAATCTCCCTTTGTAACCACAATGTACGTGGACTCAAGATAAAACTCATGACCTCTAACTTGGCAAAATGAATAAAATGGCCAAGTGAACCATTCACCCAAGTCAACCTTTTACCCACATGGTGAACCCACAAATCATATCTCAAAGGAGACTGAGCATGAGTAAGCCACCCTACAACATATTTAGGGGTCATGGGCAGAAGATTTTTTTATCTTTCTTACATCCGTAAACAAGGAGCATACATTTCAAACACCATGGTATCATATGATTTCTTCATTCGAGAATGAGCTAGAGATGTCCAAAGCGATCTCCAATGGTAGATTAAATGTGTGTAAATTGTTCCAGTATAGAAAGATTTTTATGTCGACGGCTTACAAAAATAACAACTAGAGTTTATACTCTTTCTTAGCTTACTTTTCAAGGTGTTGGTGCATCACTTTCTTTTTTTGGTTCGTCACTCAGACTATGGAGCAACTTACTCTGTTACCGAGATCTAGCTAGTTGTTATTTGGTAGCTGATATGCATTTTTTTGCTCTTTTTTCAAGCCTATCTGTTGTATAAAACATACATATGCTCGCTTGCAAAGGTAGAAAGGATACAAACTACTCTTGCCAAAGCTCTTACTAACCCTTGAAACTTTTAGGCCATCTCTTGACCCTTTCTAGTGCCAACTTTTGTGTTGTTTCCCCTACGACATCACCTTTACAGAGAACATCATAAGTGTGAGAGTGTGTGCTCATAGGAGGTTCAGCTTTAGTGTGTGGAGAGCACGGTCGCAGCAGGAATATATATTTGGAGAATTCTGGAAACCAGACCTGGAAACTACAGTCAATGAGAGTGAACTGAGTACAGGGTGTTTATACTGTCCGGCCGGCTAGCCTAAGCCTCAGCCTACTGATTTCATAGCTTGCTTCAATAAACTACTTGCACTTAGACTCGGCACCCTACTTGCACCTGAACACGGTGCTCTGCTTGCACCTAGTGCCTTGTGCGAGAAGTCCCCGGCCATCGATCGTCCCGATCGACGATCCATCTTGTCTCTCGGCGAGCCGCCTCGTTGCTCCCGTATGCCTCCTGGCAGTGGGTGTGGTCACTGTGTTGGACATGCCACCGCTGGTACTACAACCGTCGCACGATTGGAGTTACCGTTACGGGCTCTCAAGTTGACCGCGCTCCATGTCGGGAGCTCTCGCCGGAGAGAGCCCCTCGGTGGATAGCGTGTCCCACATGCTATTCGCCGAGGGAGCAACAGCCACCCTCGCGTGGCATGTTCAGAATGTCGTGTGGGGGTTTGCGCGGAACAGCTCCCTAACGCTGGTATGAACTCCACGCCGGCGCTCGCTCGTGCGCTTGCTCGCTTGCTCCTCCTCTTCCTCGCTGTAGCAAGCCATCGGGGTCAAGACAGACCTCCCGACGTATTTCCGAAGAACGGAAAATGCCCCGAGTGCCCCCAAATCCCGGGTGAGACCCCAAGTATGCCAGAAAAATATGACACCTCGTTACATTCACCCCCCCCCTGTTGGAGGCGTGACGTCCCCTCTGGCGGTCTATCAGAATCTTCTCCACCTCAAACTCCTCACTTCCTTCAACTTCGATAGTAAGAGGTAGAGTTGTCCCGTTACCCTGGATGAAGGTATTGGGGTCACGATAGGCACAAAGTAGGGAGATATGGAACACCGGATGGATGGCGTAGTGAGCTGGCAGTTTCAGCTTATAGTAGACAGTCGATCGCTTCTCCAGAATGCGGAATGGACCCACCCATCATGGCTTGAGCTTGGGACTCTCAACTCTCATCAGCTGTAGGTTAGCAGAGTTCAACATCACCTGATCTCCCACTTGGAACTCCTCCGCAAAGCAATGATTATGAGTTTGCCGCTTCTGGTGCTTGTGTGCCTTCAACAACCATTGCCACACCATGTCCCAAGTGGTTGCAAACCCTTTAGGAATCTGCTGCACAACTGGAAGAGATGTTTCCATAGCAAGGGCGGCTGGGCTTAGTAGCTGGTGGCCATACACTACCTCAAACGGGGAATTCCTTGTTGATGCTGACACTGATGAGTTGTGTGCAAACTCGGCCACTTTGAGCCTTTCCTCCCAACCTTCACCATCCGGTGGGACCATGCTCCGTAACAGCTACTCCAATGTCTGGTTAGTGTTCTCTGTCTGCCCATCGCTTTGTGGGTGGTATGCAGTGGTCAGTTCCACCCGTGTGCCCAGCTTCTCCATGAGATCTCTCCACAATCGCAAAGCAAAGCGTGGATCTTGATCCAAGACCGCCGACTGCAGAACTCCATGCAGCTTGATGACATGACCAAGGAGGAGTTGAGCTGTCCCGACAGCTGTGATGCTCTTAGGACATGCGATGAAATTTGCCATCTTGGAAAACCTGTCCACCACCACCAACACCATGTTGTTGCCTCGCTGCGTCACAGGAAACCTGCCGATGAAGTCAAGAGAGATGTCTGTCCATGGCCTCTCTGGTATAGGCAATGATTGCAGCTCCCCGGGTGGCTTGGTCCTTCGCGCCTTGATGCGTTGGCACACATCACAACTGCTCACAAACCTCTTACAATCAGTTGCCATTGAAGACCACCAGTATTGGCGTCCCAAAGCTTTGAGCATCTTGTCGAAGCCAAAGTGCCCCGAGTAATGGGTATCATGCGCCTCTTCCAGCAACAACTACTTAAATGGCGCATAGTTCGGCACGACAATCTTTTGCTCCTGCCCCCTTTGCCAATACGTTCCATCCCACGCGGCGTCTTTTAGCGCACCACACGTGAACTTACTGTCCACGCCATGTCCGTGCTTGAAGAGGCTATGCATGAGTGGAGATCCCATTTGCACTGAGATGGCATTGAGGCTCGAATCTGGCCTCCTAAACAGAGGATTAGCTAGATTCACCTTCCCAGGCTTGTGTTGGATCTTGTAAACAAAACTTCATTCCGATAACTCCATCCAACGAGTCTGTCGGTGATTGAGGTTCGGCTGCGTCTTCAGGTAATTCAGGGCGTAGTGATCCGTGAAGACCACACAACATTGCGACCCGAGGTAGCACGTCCACTGCTTGAACGCATGGATCACCGCTAGCATCTCCTTCTCATGGATTGCGTATTTTAGCTTTGCCCCTCGTAGCTTGTGAGACGCGTACGCAATTGGCTGCGGCCCCTTTCCGTGATCATGCATCACTACTGCCCGAATGGCATAGTCACTTGCATCCATTGCCATGATGTACTCCTTGGATGAATCAGGATGCACCAAAACCGGAGCGTAACACATTGCAGCCTTGAGCTCCTCAAAGCTCGTCTGCTCCCTCACGTCCCATTCCCATTGGTGATCCTTCTGTAGCAGCTGAGTCAGCAGTGCACCCTTCTTTGCGTGCCTCTGAAATGAATTCCTGGTAGTAAATGACAAATCCCAGGAAGACCTCGATGTCACACACACACTTCGGTGTCGGCCACTACTTCACTGCTTCCACCTTCTTTGGGTCCATGCGGAGACCCTTGCCGCTCACGATGTGCCCGAGGAACTCCACCTCTCGTTTCTCAAACTCACACTTGGAGAGCTTCACAAACAGCCTCTCTTTTTGGAGAATGTCCAACACCTACCGAAGATGTTGCTCATGCTCTTCCAGAGTTTGGGAGTAGATGAGGATTTTGTTGAAGAACACCACCACAAAGTGGTCCAAGTGAGGGTGGAAGATCCTGTTCATGGGGCTCATGAACGTTATAGGAGCATTGGTCAATCCAAATGACATCACAAGGTACTCCAAATGGCCGTACCGAGTTTGATACGCCGTCTTCTCCACATCCTGCTCCGTATTCCGAATCTGGTGGTATCCTGAGCGTAAGTCAATATTGCTGAAGTACAGCACTCCCCTCAGTTAGTCAACCTCGACCTTTGGCATTGGGTACCGGTTCTTGATCGTTACATTGTTGAGTGGACAATAGTCCATGCACATCTGTAGCTCCTCTACTTTCTTCTTCACAAGGAGGACCGGTGCAGCATACGGTGACACCGACAATTTGATGAACCCCTACTCTGTCAGCTCCTCCAACTACATCTTAAGCTCACCAAGCTCATTATCGCTCATGTGATGAGCAGCCCGCACCGTTGGAGTTACTCCACAAACTAGCTCAATTTTGTGGTCGATATCTTGCTTTGGTGGTAAACCCTTTGGCAGCTCAACATGAAACAGATCACCATAGCTTTCTAGCACACCTTTGATGCCTTGTGACAGCTCTACTACTGGTACTTTCTGCTGCTCTTCCCCTTTTTGTTTTGCCTCTACTGCCAACACATCCACCTCTTCAGCTGCTACCCTTTGCCGCACCCACACGAGGTACACTTGGTCCCCCTTGCGCTGACAGCGCTTCAACTGCACGTAACTGACCTGTGGCACCTTGCCTGCCTTGGAGTCCTTCTCCTCTGCCAACAATGGCAAATTCTTTTTTCTCTCTGCATTTCTTCACTTTCACTTGGCTGCGCACCCAATCCACAGTAGGATTCCACCATTGCAGCCAGTCACGCCCCAAAATGGCATCGTAGGCATCCATTGGGCACGTGCCAAAGTTCATCTCGCATGACAGCTTGCCCAGATGGATCCTCAAAGGCTTCATAGGCAGTTCGCACTCCAACTCCCCTTGCACCAACTTGGCTGTAATTGGCTTCCAGGGTAGCTGTGCAAGCCCCAGGCTCAACGTTGAAGAATGATTGCGACGCATTGTAATTCAGCAATGGTTTAATCTGCCGGTGAGTCTAGCATCCCTCACCGTCCGTAGAACCAGCTCATGAGATTTTGGCTTTCAGGAGGATTCCCTGAACGCTCTCGCTTCCTTCGCTCCGCAACAATACACTCGGCAACTCCCTAGTTGTGAAAGGACTTTTGGGGCTGGTGTTTGCTGATGCGGATGAAGCTTATCCAGTAGTTGGCCGTCCCCCACTCACTATTGGTTGTTGTTTCCTTGCTACTTCTTCTTTCAGTCCTTCTTGTGGTTCCCAGGCTTCCCGTAGATCCAACAATCATCACCATGCAGCTTGCTCTGCTGCTAGCCTCCTTGCATTACATCGATCTCCATGGGATTGGTTTGTTGGTACTGTGTTTGATGCTGGAAATTTCCTTTCTTCTCCCGAAAACCCCCTTGATGATAGCGTAATGCATCAACACGCTTAGTAGTGGCCACCATCGCTTGGAACTTCGTGATTTCAGTCAGTGCCAACGTACGCTAAATTTCCACCTTCAAGCCGTCGTGGTATCTTTCTGCCATCTCCAGCTGGCTCATGTCGTCGGTCTTTCAGCACAATGCCAAGAAACGTCGTGTGTACTCATGCACCGAGCCGATCTGCTTCAACTGCTTAAGCTTGTTGCGTGCAACCATGGAGGCATTTACAAGATCAAACTAATCTCTGATGGCTTGCTCAAACTGCTCCCATGTCGTCGGCATGCCTACTTCAGCTTGCGCTGCTCCTGGTTGCCACAACACAGCATGTTGCATAGCTGCTTTCCCACCCCCACCTTGAGTGGCGAGCATATTCAGTTGCCTCCACCACTCCAATGGTGCTCTATGTAGCAGTGTCACCGCGAATGACACACGCACAACATCGTCCTCTAATGGGTGACCCAGAGTCCCAAAGTACCTGTTCATTGTGAACAACCAGGTCCGTATGCTCACACCCTTGACCAAGGGATTGAACGCTTCAGGAGCCTTTGGCTTTGGTCTCGGCGGCCGCCAGAGCCTGTCCAGCGTTTGTCCCATCCTACAGGTCAGCCATCTACCCATTAAGCCGCTCATTCTCTAGCTTGAGGGCTCCGATCTACGATTTGCTATAGGGCCAGTTCCATGGCTCTTGATGACTTTTAATCGCTAGAGTTCCCTAAAAAAAATTAGCAGCATTACGACAGCAACAAAAAAAATGGCAGGAATTTGGTAGTCTGTGATGAGAATCTGACGTCTTCGAAGTGCGCAGGAGTCACTTCTCCGGCGCATGCACGATAGGCCATGTGGATGCTCTGGAAATATATAAAAATTTCCGGAGGTTAGCTCGTCCGTTGGTTTCAAAGTATGGTCCAACAATCTCCCTCTTGACCAACCACGACGTTGTGCGGCATACTCTGTGCCTTTGCTCCTTGAAGTTTGTAGAGCTCCAACAGCGCTTCCGCCCAACGCGTAGCTCTAGCTATCGTACTTGATGTGAGAGTGTGTGCTCACAGGAGGTTAAGCTTAAGTGTGTGGAGAGCACGGTCGTAACGCAAAGATAGATTTGGAGAAGTCTAGAAACCAGAGCTACAAAATGCAAGTTAATGAGAGTGAGCTGAGTACAAGGTATTTGTATTGTTCGGCCGGCTAGCCCAGGCCTCATCCTACTACTTTCCTAGCTTGCTTTAACAAGCTACTTGCACCTGGACTTAATGCCCCTATGGCACCTGGACTTGGTGCTCTACTTGCACCTAGTGTCTTGTGCGAGAAGTCCCCAATCGTCGATCGTCCCGATTGACGGTCCATCTTGTCTCTCGGCGAGCCGCCTTGTTGCTCCCGTATGCCTCCCGGTGGTGGGCATGGTTGCCGTTTTGGACATGCCATTGGTGGTACTGTGACCGTCGCACGGTCGTAGTTACTATTGCGGGCTCTCATGTTGACCACGTTCAATGTCAACAGCTCCCGCTGGAGAGAGCCCCTTGGCGGATAACGTGTCCCACATGCTATTTGCCAATGGGGCGACAGCCACCCTCGCGTGGCGTGTTCAGAACGCCGTGTGGGGGTTTGCACGAAACATCCCCTTAGTGCTGGCATGAACTCCACGCCTACGCTCGCTCATGCGCTCGCTCGCTTGCTCCTCCTCCTTGCTGTTGCAAGCCGTCAGGGTCGAGCCAAACCTCCCGACGTATTTTCAAAGAATGGGAAATGCCCTAAGTGCCCCCAAATCCCGGGTGAGACCCCGAGTATGCCAGCAGAATAGGGCACCTTGTTACAATGAGTATTCTCATATTCTATCATGGTATCAGAGCATTTGACAACATGCACCTACGCATTACACCATACAAAATGTACCACTAGCAGGAGATAATTGTGGAAAACTACTTTAGTATGCTCAGATTTCCTCATTGTGTTGATTTAAAACCATTGGTTGTGAATCCAAAGTTAAAGATAGAACACCTCCAATAGAGAGATAGCAGCTGCAACATTATCCTTTGGTGTATTATGCATGAGTAATGAAGAACAAGCAGTAAAGTATTTACAACAGTAGTAGCCACCATATTGGCATAAAACAACATCATAATTGCTAACATACAGCAATTGCAACAATACCATAATGCCACAATTGCACTAATATTAGTAATAACAATGGCCACATAACACAACAATTGCATGCAATCATAGATTGTAGCAATAGTAGCAATAGTGCAAAGCTGCCACTTGGAACATAGATAAACATTGAGTTCAATTTTCCAAGCGTGTAGTAACAGTAGAATCGATGGAGGTGGCATTATGTTTTAGACTTTAGTTTTTTAGTTTTTCCCTTTCTTCCCTTTGCACTATTTAACCACCTTTAGCTTGAAAGATTCACATAGTAGTAGTATTTGAGTTGTTTTGTACTTCCACAGTTGTTAGTAGCGATGTGGAACAACAATAAAATACTCGTTTTTAATTTGCAAGTGGTCCAAAGGATGAGGAGTTTTCCTACTTTAACAATCTCATTGGTACATTATCTTGCCAATTTTCAGCTTTTATAATTGAAAATATCTACAAACCAAGGGGTTGATGTCGAATCCCAAGGCCTAGTTGTGGAGGAAAAGAAAAAAAAGTGGTAGCCATCCACCTCACCTTCCTCAGATCCTGGGTGGCATATATCAATAGCAAACCTTATTCCATATTGATACTTCCTTCGTAGTTCCTTTTTTTTCTATTTTTCTCTCATTTCCAATCAAAAAATTACTCTTGTGAACATGGAAGCTAATTTAGTCAAGATCGGGGCACTTTGGATTATGTCATAGTGTCTTGTGAGACTTTGGTTCACCAAGGTTGAAACCCATGCATTGTTTTGCATTTCTTGAGCATTAGGATACCATGTATGCTTTATCATATAATATATATATGTATATATTTTTTTTCTGTCCTGTTTTGGTTGAGATCCTAGAATGTATGGTTTGTTCTAGTGCCTTTGGAGACACTAGTTTATGAGAGTTGAGACACAACTACATGGGAATTTCCTCGTGGCTTTACATACCTTTTAGGTTCCAATTTTTGTTTTAACTCACTAACTAACTATACATTGCAAACATAAGTCATGTTGAATTTCGACCTTCAGTTTCTAAAAGAGTCTACTACCTTACTTTTACTACAAGGTGATGAGAATGAATAATCATTTACAAGAATATTCATGTAAAACTTGTTGACCATCACCCCTTTACATTATAGGACTAAGCAAACGAAGTGTCTTAATTTCATGGACAAGGAGGACCATCACATTTTGCCACTTGAATACATGATAAATAACTGGAAATTTTTTCGATTTCCTCTTAAAGAGATTGAATATCTAGTGTTTTTCACAAAGTTTCAAAGATGCTTGCTCCTATCCCCTTCACACACATGTAAGAAAAAAACTCCTGTATTCGGTGTAGACAACACTTCTGAAGTTTCATTGAAATTTTCCATAGAAAAGCAACACACTAGCCACCTAGTCTAGTTTTTCATTTCTTGTTCTCTTGTTTGCCTTCACATTTTGTTTTCATGAAATTCAATGACCTTAAAATTATTTACAAGAAGCCACATTCATAACATTAAAAAAGGTGCAAGAAACCATGAAATTATTGAGAAATACGAATACATAAGATGCACACATGAAACTGCTACTTATTAAGGAAAAAAACAATTAGCAAACTGAAACTTGATCTTAGCTCAAAAATTTTCACATGGTGCTATGAATATTGATTTATTATTACAAAAGATAATTGTGCAATTATATCAGAAAATTAGGTCCATTGCATATTTGATTTTGAACGATAGGTGGCCATTTTTCATGTGGCAACAGGAGTAGCTATGTCCACGCCCGCTCAAAGCACTTGAAATCTGTTGGCCTTTAATTTTGTTCTAGTGTACTTTGGTGATGCAAGAGACATGTGAACTGGAGATGCACTAACCTTGATCATAGCGCTAGGGTCACCATGGACTCTCCATTAATTTTCTTATACAATTTACATGCATTAATCTAGTCATGACTCATCATCGCTGACCACCTGCTGCCAACATAACTTGCCTTGGCAAGTTCTTCTCTAGAACCTCTTCCGATTAGTAGTGTTGCAATGGTAAGACCTTTTCAGTTCCACCTGCAGTCGCCACTCTTAAATGTGGCCCTTGACATCCTTTTAACGTGTTGCTATTCCTTCCACCCTCTGTCCCTCCTAAACCCTCTATTGTCAAGGCGAGTACTTGTTTAAGGCTTGGTGTCAGCTAAAGCATTGAAAAATGAGCAACTGTCCAAAAAAAGAGCTTGCTTTGTGTTGTAAAAAGATGGCGAGAATGCATACACTTCTAAAATGGGAGGCAGGTGCATCAATTTAGTTGACGCTATCACTGCTAAAGGTGATGATGCTATTGAACGTATCACCACTGCCACCAATGCTGATGTGGTGAACAAGGACCCATGTGCCAAAGTACACGACGTTGTAGAGGTATTAATGATGTTCTGTTGGCTGAGGACATGATGGTAGGACAAGATTCTGATGAAGCAGTTTTGGGTACACCAATTGTTAAAATCGGATGTAATTTTGCTGATAAAGCTTTTATAGAGGAGAGTTGTGGTGAATCGCCCTAAATTCATGAATTCGACAATTGGTGTGTCAAAACGTGAATTCTTAGATGCAAACATTTTTAAAAAATCATCAACATCAACTCATGGCACTAGAGCCCAAATATGCATTCCTTGCATGAGGTGTTAGTTATTATGGATTGTATGTACAATTCAATAGTTTTTTTGGAGTCCATATTCATCTTTGTTTTTGCCTCCTAATGCACTTGTTGATCCACTGTTTAAGGGGTGAGGTGATTGGTCACACATGGCGGAGGATGAAGGCATAATCATGAATGTGCTAGTGTTTTCTCTAGATACATTTTTGAATGGTTCCACGAGGAAGCATGGGCCGATCATGAATCAGTTCAGCCTTGTACATGTGTACATCATCCATCATGTGGTTCTTAAGCACCAAGGCAATGTCTGCAATGCGATTGCATGGCTCTGCAAGAACTACGTTTCCTACTCTACCGTCAATGGTTGGTACGAGCCGAGCAGAAGGAAGCTATGGCCGGCTTTTTGAGAGCCATCATGGATATGCCCTATTTTCTAATGAAAGAATCAGCCCTAAAAACTACACATGAACAGGGTTGTACTAGTTGTGAGGGCTACATCAATGAAAAATTCACATAAAAACATGAGATTATCTATGCATCGGAGCTGACCAAGGAGCCTGGCATCCATCTCTACTCCACCATCATTCACAAGAAAGTTATTACTATTCTAAAAGAGCGTGGCAACCCCATCCAAAGGGTAAAGAGTGAGACCAACATGTTCAGTTAGACATGGTGCAAGGCTTTTGTAAAGCAAGAGATCAACTTGAAATGGTCGTGTCGGGCATCAGCATTGTAAATATGTTAGGCGAGTACCATGCTCACATGGAATTCATGCACCACTACACAAGCTTCCACATTAGTGTGTACAAAATGAATCTGTTTTTTGTGGTTAATGTAAACTACACGTGTGTCCACCTCGTGCAAAGTTCCCGGTGACATGTGTACCAAAGGGAGTGAATGAAGTTAAGGTCTTTGGCCAAGTGGACAAGCGGTTGGTCACTTTCCTCCTCACTTTGAGCATGGAAATGTTAGCCTACGGTGCCAAGTCATATTGGTTGGAATAAACCAGCCCCACATCTTGAAGGCAACAAAACCGATAAGGAAATCTGTATTCATTTGTACAGCTTTATCCTTACAAGATGTCCAAATAAAGGTTTACCATAGTCCTCAGGTTTCACTCAAACGTATGGCTAGGACCATGCATGCATCAGGTCTATGATTAATTTGGATTCATACTAGCCGCAAACTTCAAGGCATGGTTGCATGAACGATTTTTATTGGTGATTATTAAGTACATCCTTATGAGATTGAGAAGCAAATTGTAGCCCATAGTAATGGGGCTTGAGAATCCATTCAGTTTTGAGATTCCTCAGGGGTACTCCTCATGAATTAGAAAGTGTCCGTCCTTTATTCCTCAAGTCGTTCTCAACATGTGATAGGTGAAGGATGCATCCGTAGGTTGAATGTTGTGTGCTTATTCATAAATTCATGGCAAGCTGGAGACACTGTGTGATGGTTGGCACGGGGACGAGAGGGACTATTGCGTAGCATTGCTTTATAGGGTGCCGCTATTGGCAACAACCTCGACTTCATGGCTCAGTGCAATATGCAAGGCTAAAAGCAAGGGGATATTGCATTGAAGCTACTTGTGAAACTACCGTTGCAACTGTTGTTATATCCTTTCTAGTTTCATGTTTTTTCCCTTTTGCTTGGTGTTTTTTCAAAACTTTCCATCCCCTCTCCCCCTATTCCAAGCATCTGCATAGAGACAAAGATCATGGAACATCTCCATACAATATAAAAAACTTGCCACATAACAAATACAATGGGCCATCCATGTCCCTTGTTGCTATTGTGACCAGTTTATTGCATATTCAAAGCACCCCCTTTATACATCGTGCCATTGCCAAATACATGAATCTCTGTGAAGAAATATTGAACATTAAAATCAAACAAAGATACGTTAATGAGGGAGAAACATCACCAACGAGCATAATCACCAGCAACACCAGCCAACATCCAATGTCGCCACCATCATGAACGCGGATTTTTATAAATAATATTCCAGCATGCCGTGACAACAGTAAAGGTTTCACAACTCATTTGAGAAGAAATTAGAAAAAAATCATGAGCTTCCTAGCTATCTTGATCTATGTGAGTGGATTTCTAGTAGAATTCAGTAGAACACCAAAGAAAACCACACAGAATAAAACAAAGAACAAGGGATATATTTCAGTTGGTTATTCTGACAAACACCAAGCCTTGAAAGTTGTAGGGTTACTCATGAGCTTTTTACAGCACCAGAGAATGCGTGATTCAGCCAAGCGTAGTGTGTACGCTTGCCAAAACTTGAGTAACTCATGCACCACATCCACTGCATGCCACCTAATGCCACACGTGGAATCCTCATGTCACAGAGCCTTTAGGCGCATGAGAAATGCCCAACTTGAGACAAAAACTATTTTGCTTATGTAGGTGTCCCTTGTATTGTACAGATGCACCTTGATACCTTGAATTTTGAGTTTGGTGTTGAAATTTGATGTGGTTTAGAACCTGTCTGCAGAAATTTAATCTTATATTTTAATCTCCCAAAGTAACAAACATTAATTTTGAGTTTTAGGTCCAAAACTTTGAGTTTGGCCAAGTCCACAGTAGCAACGTGTAGTATAGCAGAGGAATTCGACACCACAATTTTCTGTTTACATTGTGGCACAATCGAGAGCCAAGTTTTGGCTAAGTATCTATGGATTAAAGATACAACTAAAAATATAGCCAAATCCTTGCCAAACATTGAATACCCATAAATTCTTTCATTCTCAACAAAATTGAGGGATTCAAATTGCTAAGGATCCAGCTCAAAGTTTTGCCACTATTGGAAGTAGATTCAAAGATTTTTTTTGGCCTGTAGAGTCTTCTATACTTATGCCTCTGTCATATGTACGTGGAGGGTCAGTTCTTCAACAAACACGGACCACCAACACCAGTATGATTATTGTTTTGATTACCATTAGTAATGCCACCACAACCCCTTCTTTCACTACCACCACAAATACCATCACAAACATCACTATCATCCCTCACCGCCACCACCATCATCGTCGCCATCGCCTCCACTACTACTATTGCCACCACGACCACCACCACCACCACCACCGCCACCACCACCACCACCACCACCACCATTACCACAATCACCTCTACTATATTTTTCATGGCTACTTACATACAAATTTGAAACTTCTTAGTTTCTACGGGTTTGATTAGCTTCCATCTACGTTGTCTCTATTTCTTTAATGTCTCATTCAAAGTTGGAGAAGTATTGAGGTAATTGAGGTGTAACTTATGGAATGGTAGTGTGACAGTGCCACCCACTAATACTCCACTTCCATATCTATCTTCATGGAATTAGTGACAATGCATTCAAGAAGCAAGACCAACACAAGTGTCTTCTTCATGTTGCAAGTAAGGGATCCACAACAACACCATCCGTCTTTGTTAAAAGGCAAAGTGGTACACACAATCTAACTTCAATGCAATAGAAAACTTTGAGGTATGGTTGATTGAGGCCATTTCAAACACTGTTTTCTCGGTGTAAGCCTTGACTGTGCTCTCTTCAAAGAAAGTAGCTTCCACCCATCCTTAAACTCTTTCCAATGTGTATGAGACAACTGTATTTTTTCTTATGTGGAAGAATATATCTTCTTAGGATGACTTATGTGAGTGGAGTTGGTTTATGGGGCAATTGCGCTTAATCATCCTATCAATGTACACTGCGAGCCCATTTTGTGTGCTCAATTGTTTCATGCGTCAAATAAGACCTTTTGTGTTTTCACATATGGAAAAGGGAGAATTTCTTACAAGGGACCTTTGTGTGTGTGCAAAATACACTAGGGACCCTAGTGTATTTTGCAAGTGCCCTCAATAACACCATGGATGCACACTAAGACCATTCTTAGTGCATTCCTTTGTCTGATGTGTCCTACCACACGTTGCCTTTTGTCCTATAAGACAAAACAATTTTGTGATGAAGGACCTTAGGACATGGGACTAGTATTGGAGGACACTAAGAGTGCTAAATCACCATAAAAAAGAACACTAAGAGCAGAATTGTTGTGCGTTCTTGTCCAAAGTGTCCAAGAGTACCTCACCTTTTGTCTTACAGAATTAGATACTTATTTTTCTTGGAATGCCCCATGTAGGTGGGCCAAGTCTATGTGGCAAGCACACTATTTTGCCATCCAAGTGAATAATGCTATTGTAATTAGCGTGATTATTGTCTTAGAAAGATTAAATTATGTAATAATAGTATTTTTTTGGTTTTGCCTTATGGATTCACTAATTTGTTCTCTTTGAGTTCTAGGACAAAGGCGACTTTGCTATTCTCTGACTATTACAGAAATGACTTTCTGCTTTTGGATACCTAAGAAACGTTGTCTGCATAGTGGGAAACTACTAATGAAGGATGGAAAGAAGTGGGCACATGAAAGAATGCATAGTTGTGAAAGTACGTATGTAAAATAGCTACAACTACCATGTGAGGATCGTGGAATTATGAGAGGCTTGAGTGCATTAGAGAAGTACGATGTTTTTACTTTTTCAGGAAATTAGAATGTTTGGTGGATTTATACCAACAATTTTTTGATTGTTTCCTTCCTTTAAAACCATTCAAGTCAAGATTTGGTAATATGAAGTAACATAGGCCATTAACATGTAAGGGGAATCATTACGTGGCTTTGAAGCCCCTTTACTGCACCACCCAATGAAATCAAACGCCTTGAATGTGTGAAAAAATGGATAGTGTCCATCTTGTCTTATTGAATTTATAATTTTATACTGTTGTAAATAAATTTATTTCGACAGTGATGTTGGTGGTTTTATTCGCTATTGATGGTTAGAAGATGTTGTAAAAGGCAAGGTTGAGGCTTTAGGGGTTGTCTCCCCTGTTTGGTTTTTTTTATATCAACGAAAAGGCATTTCTTGAAAGATGTGGATGTATTACTTGTTGGCTTCATCGTTTGGTGTTGTGGATGATGGACTAGTTACTACTGGTGTGGTTCATGCGGTGAAATTGGTTGATTTTCTAGCTTTGTGGGTTGGAGTGGTGGCTGGTGGCAGTTGTTTAATTCATGGTTTTCATGTGATCTACAAGAAATATCCATGTACTTCAAGTGGTTTTGTTGGGTGATGGAGGAGGTGTTCCATTTTTTGAAGGAAAATTGGATATTTTTCTAGCTTTTTTGTCTATTCTTACAGGCCATGGATCAATTGTAGATACTCTTTTCAATGTTGAAAACTTGGATAACGATGGACCCAAACAAATGCAAATTAGTTGCTACTTTGCATGCATGCAACAACTTATGGGATGTGTGATTTTTTTTCGACATATCTTATCTCACTCGTGGAATTGTAGAGTGGAAGTGGGGGAAAAACAAACAAGAAGCATTTGTCTGTTTAAATTTCCCTCAACTCAGCATTAGCCTTATTGTTTGCAGTTTAATTGATATAATACATCGTGGAAATCAATAGTTATTGCAAGGAAAGCAAAGGAATAATTCTCAAATGGAATAATGTTGGATGAAGATTGAACATGTATATGTTGAAGTTGTGCATGCCAGAGCTAAATTTCACACTCCATAAAAAAATGATGACCATTCTTAATATGATCAAGAAATTGCAGTTTTAACAAGACTACAAATCATTTTTCTTTCTCAGTCTGAGTATCAATTGATATACCTTCAATAAATTATAAAATTCAAGTTGTTCACATGATAGATGCATATCTGAACTCCAAGTTAGACTACGACGCCGGAGTTTAACATAAGAAAACAAACCTAATGGATTTTGCAGTTGGAAATAAGACTTTCTGGTTGAGACCAACACGAAGTTTATGTAATGTTATTCTTTCCTTGGAATGTTGTTCATAAAGAGTTATGAGGAGTTTGGATGACACCAAAATACAACATTATGGTTTGGTGAACCTTGTTGATGACAATAACTCAATTGCTTCTTTTTCAAATTACCTAGCAATAGATTACCATTGAAGGTTTTTCAAAGTATAGATTCAAACAAACAAGAATTTGAGAAAAAAGCATCAAACATTACAAGATTCAAATGGAAATTACAGATGACTACTAGACTCGTGACATGCGCTAATGCCATAAGTCATGATAAAGCAACACCCAGGTTTACTACAACTCTAGTGGCGCTCGAAGAACCATTGAAGGAGATCTATTTTGACTTCTTCATGAGTTTTTTCCTCACACCAAAGGGGCTTGATGCAATCCTTGTGGTGGTTGAATGGTACTAGAAGATATTGCACTTCATCCTAAAAAAAAATGTCATTTCAAACGAAGCATTGCCTTACTAATATTGAGACAACTTTTAAGGTCAATTCTGTCTTTAAACATTTTTTTCAAGTACATTAATGAAAACAAATTTCATAAACTTAAGGTTCGAATTCCATGTCTGTTGGGTCATTGTGACGTTTTACACAGGTCATGTCGATAGGCATACTCCTACATAAAGGGGGTGGCACTCTGATGCCCTTGTCAATGGAGGTTACAAAGGGGATGTGTCACAAATGTCAGTATAACACACTAGCTTTACGTGTCAGAAATGTAGATCTTTAGATTTTAGATGAAGAAAACATATTTGTGCAAAATTCGATGCATTCAAACGGCTCCAGGCTAATCTATCATTATAAACATAGATCACACATTTGATAAAATACTAAAATAAACATCCTCACAAATACAATTATAAAATTGGTGGACAATGTTATGTATCACCTAAATCTATCATTTTGAAAAAAAAACATCAAGGCCATTAGTGTTTGTCTATTCTTTGGTAATATCATCTAAACATAGATCTTCACCATCAGAAATGACCATGATGGGAGGTTCACCAAAATCCTTATGGGAGGAGTTTATGACTTCCTATGATACCTAGATTTTGTAATAGATTTGACAAAATCCTTAGCCGACTAGGCTAAACCCACATGCTTGAGCGAATTTGACGCTCAAGCCATCATGTCTCACATCCCACAGTCTTAAGTGACCCCACTTAAGCCATCTGGCTCCTTGGACTTGTCGGCATGGCACTGCCATGCTTCACTCCCCATGGTAGGAGTGAGAGCCACCTAGGCATCTTTAATAATCCCGACGTGGGATTTGAGCCATGGAGATCTGATACCAATGAAGGGGATTTGACAGAATCATTGGTCGACTAGGCCAAAACAGCGGTGCTTAAGGGTATCCAAGCCTCAAGCCATCCCGTCTCATTGCCCATAGTCCTAGTTGACCCCGCTCAAGACACGTGACTCTTTGGAGCGATCAGTGTGGTATTGCCACGCTGTAGATGCAGATTTGACCACCATGCCATCATAAGAGACTAGGTAGACTAAGCATATCAATGATATGATCCAATAATTGATTTCTAAAAATTAGAATCCAAACATCCATCACATAACTCACATGAAACTATGTGTCCTTCGAAACCACATGCAAAATTCCATTTCAAGTTATAAAAAAACTACTTTGTAGTCAGAGGGCCGGTTCAGCCTCCTTGCTAAAGCGAGGGGAGGTGGCGCACCAACCCTAACGTCAACAAGGGCTGGCCGATGGCCAGCACTTTGCTCGCCCTCGGCCAGCTGACTGCCAGCCTGCTGGACTGCCGGTGGCCGGTGAAGTGACCGGTCGGCCATCGGCCAGCAAGGCGCCAACCGCCGATCGCGGCCTTGACCCAATTGGCAGCTAAGGGGCCGTGAAGGCCTCAAGGGTGAGGCCTCGTGGCCTAGTGCCCTTGCCCCCGCTCACCCTCCTCGCAAGTGAGCGAGCAAGGTGGAGGGAGGGTGACGAGGGATGAGAGCTGAGAGAGATGCAAGGGTCCTGGCGCAAAATTGCGAGCGTGCCTCGCACGCAACGATTTCATGCCAAAACGTCAAAATCGAAAATTGAAGTTCATTTGCGCTAAATTTTGACATAAAATAACAGATTAACTCGTGCAAGCATACATGTTTGAGGTCAAAACCCCCGATTTAGGTCCCAAAACCAGGGTAAGGCTAAAAATGAGAATGGGCCTCTGGAGACTCGAAATATTTGAGTCTCCCTACTCTGGGTTGATGATTGCCCCTTAGTCCTGCAAAGGAGATAAAACTCCTGACGGGGACGAAGAACGCCAATCTGCAAACTCCAAGGACGACTTTAGAATGGGAGCTGGAGGTTCCAGCCCGTTATAATGATTATCAGAGCTAGACAATCCCCGCAACCATGGATTTGATGGAAACGGTGGCTACGGCGTACATAAAGTGCCATTGGCAGGTACAAGCAACAGAAACGCCATTATGGACATCTATGCGTCACCGTTTGAAGCACCGTAAAGTGTGTTAGGATGCTAGAGAAGAGCCTTATTTTTTGGGGTTTCTTCTCCACAGTCTCTTCTCCATCCTAGTGGGCGGAAGGAATTTCATTGGGACGAGATAGGGAGTACCCACCCCCAAAACCACCTACTTTTCCCCTCTTTTTAAGGCTCCCTCTCCTCCTCTTCAACGTAAAAGTGGGGCAGTGCCTTTTCCTAATACCAGAGACTGTCACAACCTAAGAGAAAAAGAAAAACGAGGAAGGCGCCACTTTGAGAATTTTAGGAGGCGGCCACATTGTCGTGGAGCACAGGGAAGGCGCCTACAAGGGTCGGGGAAGGAGCGGAAAGAAGACGCAAGGAGAGGCCAAGGAAGACCAGAAGAGAAGAAGACAAGAAGACAAGAAGACAAAAAATTAGTGATGAGGGCGTGTGAGGGGGTGCAAACGTTTAGTTTGATTTGACTCCTCGCCTCCCTCTCACCTTGTTGAGCTATGCTCAAAGTATTTGAGCTTCTTGATCTTGTACTTGCTTATTTCTCCACGTTTCCTTAGCTTTCCTAGTACCGTGAGTCACGGCTTAGATTTTTGCCTTAAATCCACGCAGTTTTGTCGTACCTTGGCGGCCTAGAAAAATAATCCTTTTCTACCACATGGTTGTACCAACCGTGGCGGCCTAGGAAATTAGAAATCAAATGTTTAATTGCCTTGCTGATTGGAGAGCAATGAAAATTGAGGAGGCAAAAGCTTCTCAAAGTAGTGGGGTGATCCTCACAACGGTCTTCACGTGCTAGTTGTACGGGTGACGAGATAGCAAGTGTCAGACCGTCAAAGACCAACAAGAGAAAGGTGGTGACGGCCTCACGATAGGCTCTCGGCAGACCCCAGTTTTTGGGAGCCATCGCGGCGAGCATGGTTGCCAAACCAAAGGCAACCGTACCGTTGAAGGAAATGAGCACCAACCTCGGCAACATTGAGAAGCGTGCGGAGGCCGGAAAATTGCACAATGAGCACATCAACATGCACGTGGACAACCCTCACGCGACGGACAATATGCTGGAGGAGGATCCCCCGCAGGGGGACCTTGACAAAGAGCATGATGCCAATGCTGGCAAAGGCAACAAGGATCACAATCATTGCTATCGTGGTGCAGTGAAATCAAGCATATTGCTCAAGAAGTGCAAGGCACTTGTTGCATCGAGTGAAGCTTCTGATAGCAGCAAGGCTGCTGAGAGCAGCAAGGCTAGTGAGAGCAGCAAAGGCGCCAAAAGCATCCACGTGGAAAGTTGCCGTAAGAACAAGCCAGACAACGTCGTTATGAAGGCAATTCGTGATGACTGCCGCAGGCGTACTGATTTTGTTGTTTAGGTGGCGGGCCGACTCAAGATCACCACCGACAGTGGAGGTACGACACAACTCGAAGAAATGGGGGCGCACCCCCCTTCATACGATGTGGCAAGAATGCGGCAAGGAAGTGCCCACTCGAGCATCAAAGCTCAATTTAGCCTCCTCTAGAAGGTGGGACTTCTTGGAGACGTGTACGCAAAGCGTACCCTCTTCTAGTGGGTAAAGGTACACAAACAAAGCTAGGAGTTGGAGGCTATCGCCGATGCTCTGACAACATCGGAGCCGAAGCTTGCTTTTGCCAAAGCGTGGATATCTTTCAAAACCTGCTGGCCCACAACAACTTTGGGGACGATCATGAACATGTCCTTCCTCCACAGTGTGCTGATCTTTCAAAAGGGTGTGCATCTAATCAACTGTCAAACTTGCATGGAGCACATTCTACATGTCCACTAAGTCAATGGGGCGATCTTGCCACGACGTGGCTTGAAGACAAGCTCTTGAACTATATGTTCAAGGAGTGGGTTGCACAACAGCTACACCTTGAGTGGTAGCCCATGCCGTGGAAGGCCGTCTACACTATCATGTGTAAGAAGTGCATTCAGCGTGAGGAGGCGTAGCATGCCTCCCACAAGATCAAGGTCTTCATGCAACCGGGTACCTTGCTTGAATCCTACTTAAGCGAGTTCACCGCACTCGTGGAGGAAGCCGAAAGCTTCACCAAAGGTGATAGGAATCAGACCTTCAAGTACACAGAGTGCACGTTGCTATAGTACTTACGTGACACTCTTGCCAACATGAAAGTAAAGGACAAGACCACCACAATGACAACCGGCCAGGCTTACACAAGATGGAGGGCATTGCGGGACTACATGAGTGAAGTGTCTTCGGCAAACCTAAAGCACTACTCAGACACACGGCCAAACGTGCATGCACAACAAGGCCGCAAAATGCGCATGGATGCTACGAAGGCTGGAGGAGCAGCCGGGGAGCAGGGTGGGGCCAAAGGCAAGCAGCCCACAAACCCCTCTGGTCAAGAAGACTAACGGGTACAAGACCCCAAACAAAAAACGTAGTTGCGACAATGACGAGATGCAAGCGGCGCGTGAGCATTGCAACACTACCTTCCACGACGCACTCTTTCATAATTGCATACAGTCGGGCCAGTTTAGGGCTCAATGACCTAAGGCTGCTAAAGGTGGACAAGAGGTCAAAGTGCTCACCGTAGCAGTAGCACCTCGTGGGGATGTTGCAGCAAGAGGCTACGGACAAGGCCATGGATAGGGCTGCGGCCGCGGGAATGGACCTGGCCATGGAAATGGGCAAGGCCATGCTGCGGGTTTTCCCCACCCCTGAGTGATGTTGGTGACGACCACTCAGCGATAAAGTTGGATCAGGAGTGTAGATTCATGTTTTCAGATGAGGATGTTAAACAATTTCAGTTTTCTACGAGTTCAAACTTCTGTGTTTTTTTTCCCCTCTTATTGAACCTTATTTCTACACTTGCTAAATGGCGCTGCCCACCAAAACTTGGATCCTTGGACAAGATGCATGATCGGACATGCTTAGTGGTGGCGACACCAACCACTGTCTAAGAGTTGTTTGATAGAGTGATTGAAGCAAACACACTCTAAGCGATGAGTTCAATCACGTTTGTTGTACCTTTTGGTCGATGAATTTGACCTAGTCATAATCAAGGAATGTAAGGTGCTACCCAAATTTACATGTTCCCACAAGATGTGGACTCAAGTAAGTGAATCATGAGAGGTGCGGTGTTTGCCGTGTAGATTCCGTGTTTTTCACAAAATTGATTTGCCATCGTCAAGCCCGTTCTCTTGAAAAGACGAGGGCAACATCATGATGAAGTTCAAAGGACACCTAGCTGGGGCTCTTGCGAACGTACTTATTGACACTTAAGGAGATGACTCCTTTGTAGGCCTTGGCTTTACTTGACAGGTTGGCCTCTAGTAAGGGCCCTTGAATGGCGCAGTTGTTGTCGGTGACAACCGTACGGTACCCGTGACCGGTACGTGCAAAGCTAAAATTTGCATTCAAGGGTACACACAAAGTGTCACGTTGAAGGTAATCAACCTTCTTCACCCGTTTGACGTGGTGCTACACGATCCCTGGCTTTGTGAAAAGAAGGCTCTAATGTGCTTTGAACCAAAGTGTTTAATCCTCCGGAAAGGAGAGCGTCGCTTTACACTGATTTTGAGTATGGAATTGTCACCGACCCAACTCAAAGTCCATGTCAGCTTGTGTGGAATGTAGGTGAAGAGACATATTCAACAAGGTTGCTGATGCTTCTTAGCGCAATTGCAAAAAGTGGAGGACAACAGAAAGAAAGACATGCCACAAGAGATCAAATCTCTATTGGAAGATTTCTCGGATTTATTCCAAGACCCACCTGTTAGGCTTCCGCCAGAACGACACATGGGCCACATGATTCTGCTGGGGTCGGAGGCGACCCCTCCATTTAGATCCATAGGTCAGCGGAAAGGTGAGTGTATAAATGCCAAATGAAGTAACACCTTGGAAAGGGGTGAATTGAGCAAAGTAGCTTGACGTAAGTTGTCTCGATCCTTTTTTGTGAACAAAAGGGTGGTGGTTTATGCATGTGCGTGGACTATCATGCACTGAACAGGCTAACGAGGAAAAATCGATTACCTTCCTGCAGATTGAGGACCTATTTGACCAAGTACAAGGGGAAAAAGTATTCTCATCCTTGGATTTGTCTCAAGGGTACCATCAAATCCGCATCACAGAAGATAATGTGCCCAAATTTGTGTTTTGAATGCACATGGGACACTATCAGCTCCGGGTGTTATGCTCTAGGATAGCAAACGGCCAGGCAATCTTCCAATGAGAAATGAACCAAATTTTTGCCAAGCGACTTGGTTATTTTTTCTTGGTCCACCAGCACAGAATCATGGTTTTTACCAAATCCATTGAAAACCACACATAACATATGCACAAAATCCTCGCGATCCTTGAAGAACAAACGTTCTACGCAAAAGTGAGCAAGTGTATACTTGCACAAGATGAGCTTGAATGTTTTGGAGACATTCTTGGCGAGGACATTATCCGCGTCGACCCACGAAAGGTCCATGCTGTGGTGGACTAGCCACGCCTAGAAAATATTGGGCAGATTGAGTCTTTTTCTTGGCCATGTAAACTACTTTCAAAAGTTTATGCAAGGGTATTTGACCCTGGTAGCACAGCCAACCAAGCTGACGCGAAAGGAAGTACTTTGGGAATGGACATCTAATTGTAAGAACGCCTTTCCTAAAGTGAAAGAGCTTCTGTCCACAGCGCTCGTCTCAGTTCTCCCAGGTCTATCGCAACATGGGAGGTTTTATTTGAAGCATCGATGTTAGGAATTTGAGCTATCCTTGTGTAGAATGGTCACTCTGTTGCGTATGAGAGCGAGGTAACGCATTCTCGCAAAAACGTGATACACGACTGGGGAACAAAAGTTCCTCGTGGTGCTACACACATTCAAGATTTGGTGTTGCTACCTCAAGGGCATCAAAGGGGGTGTGACGGTCATGAACGACCATAACCCATTGGTGTTTTTCCAAATGCAACCAAACCTGTCAAGACGACAAGCGCATTCTAGCAAACACTAGAGCCAATTCTCCTTCACCAGAAAGGACTCATCAATGTGGCCGATCCACTAAGCCAATAGCCGGTGGAAATTAAATAAAACCACTGAGATTGGTGAGTGTTTTTTGGACATTGCGACAGCAATCGTGCAAACACTAGAGCGCCCTCCACCCTTGAGGCAACCATCTTGACAGATTGTCTCCTTAAAATGGTCTTTTCAATAGAATCCGGATGGGATACTCCATGGATTCTTGGTTTCAAGACTCTTAAATCCATGAAAAGTACGAGTTGGTGGAAGTTTCAAGAATCAACTGGCACAAAGGTGTTGTTGTGCCATACTCAGGAGACCTTCAAGTAAAGATTATCTCCAAATTCCATGACCCGCCGGCTGTAGGTCATGTGGGACCTCAAAAGACCAGAGAGGCACTCTCGAACCACTATTTGTGGCCAGGATGGAGTGTCGATGTTCGTAAGTATTGCATGCCATGCGACCCATGTCTTTGGAATAAGGCTAATTAGAAGAAGCCTACATGACTTTTGTAATAGTATCACATTCTTGGGACTCCATGGGAGTGCGTCAGCGTGCACTTCATTATTGGTCTTCTGGACATAGCTCGTGGCCACGATGGAATACTAGTGGTTGTGGATCTTTTGACAAATATGACACACTTTTTTCTACAACCACTTATGTGAACACAAAGGAGACCACTCCTCTCTTCTGTGAGGATATCGTACATTACCACGGCTTGCCGTTGCGCATAATATCCTATTGAGATAAAGAATTGATCTTAAGTTCTTGCAAAATATGCACGAGTACTTTGACAGCAAGTCGCAAATGATGACAGCGTTTCACCCTCAAATTGATGGAAAAACAGAGCGCATGAATTTCTTAGGAACAAATGCTCCGCATGCACGAGCACCCTACCATGAATTACTGGGAGATATTCATAGCACTGGAAAATTTTCTAGTGAGTAATCAGTGAATGGGTCTACAAAGTTCACATTATTTTTGTTGAACAGTGGTGGACATCTAGTGGTGCTCTCTCCATTTTTGGAGTGTGGGAGTATAGGAGGATATGTTCCTTTTGCTCAAGCATTTGTTGAGCGCATAGACTCCTTGTTATAGGAGGCGCAGTGTCACCTTCAAGCTACTAAGAAACAACAAAGGGCATACGTTGACAAAAGTTATCGTGATGTCTCGTTTGACATCAGTGACAAAGTATTGCTTAACATTAAGAATCTTTGGTTGAAGTCGCCAGGGGCTCAAACAATGCTACCAAAGTGGATTGGGTCGTTTCCCATCGTCCCAAGTATCGGGCTAGTGGCATACCGATTGCTGCTTTTGCGGAGTATGAAGATACATAACATTTTTCATGTGGGCCTGCTAGCTCCATACACGGCAGATGGAACCATTCAGCCACCATCGATGCTCCTTGCTGACAATGGCAGATACAAGGTTCTTTGCCTGATTCAGCACCAAAAGCGTACTCGACGGTTGTGGGTTGTCCGGGAATACCATGTTCATTGGACCGGGTGTGGACATAAACATAACTCATGAGAGCCTGAATCTTTGTTGCCCACAGGGGTGGTGAATTAGTATTCAAGTAAGCTTGGAGCTTGCACAGATCGACAGTGGTAAGAGAAAACCTCCTAAATGTAGAAAAATCATGACGGATTTCTCAAAACAAAATATCAACATTGAATCTGTAGCATATCCAAGTCAAGACCTAGTACACGCAAATGAAGATCTGGGCAGCAATGAAGAAAGTAGCTGATGAGTACGAGTTAGAAACCAAAATCCCATGATAGTGCTTAAGTGGTACTTGGTTGAGAGAATTCAATCTGGTGGATAGGATCACGTTATGTTTGATACTCTGCTTGTTCCCATTTGTTAGTAAGGATTTGTAGACAATTACCATCGTAAAGGTCATCCTTCATTCCATTGATATCCATCGTATGTTGCAGATCAACTGACGCAAACTCAAACAAGACTCGAGCAAGAATTTCCGTACTAGAGACATGTCCTTGCGGCCTCTTGTCAAAGCCAATGAGTGCATAGAATATGAAGTCAAAACGTGTTCTTACACCACTGGCAAGGAGACGTGATGAATGATCTCACCAAACGAAAGGGTTATGATTATGAAAGCTATAGCTAAGATTGCATTGACAAGTTAAAGGATGTGGATAACTAGATTGATGGTTTCTTGAGTTGGCATGAACCTTCATGTAAGAATGTGCTAGGTTTTAGAGGATACAAGATGGGTAAGTGTTACGTCCCTTATGTACACGGGTTCTTTAACCACATTTTTCTGTTTAAATGTATGATCCACCATGTATCAATCCCCAGGTTTTTGGTGCAGATGTTTTGGCCATCTGTCATGACCTATGGTGTTCAATCGTATGCTATTATACTTGATTCAACCACTTTTGAGAAGTTTGAACAAGAGAATTAAAAACCTTATTGATCTTTCAATAGTGTTACATGGAATTCCCTTTGGCGCCTGAGACTTTACAAAGACATTCCTTGATGTTTTCAAAAACTCTGCCTTTTTAAGGACTTGCAGGACCTAGTTGGTAAGATTTTACCTACCAAAGAGGTGTGAAGTCGGGTTTGTAAGAAAATTGTGTATAGCTAAAACTGTAGAGAGCAAAGATGCCGGTTGGAGTACGGCCGTACTGCTGTCCTTGAATGGTGCCATGGACGGTAATTTCCACGGGTGCTGTATCGAGGACAATGACGACAGGGCCCACATTTGTCCTGACCTTCGCATTTTCTTCGTGACACCCAAGTTATCATTACAAACACTGTAGCAAGGAATCACATCGGGAATTGACGTTGACATATCGCCATCCTTTCCGTACGTGTTATCGGCTTTATACATGATGTTGAGAACTTGGAGTGCATCGCGAAGTGGGTCCCATGCAAAGCCTGCCCATATCAGATTGTAAAAGTTGGCGTGATCCTATAAAGACTGATCCTGATTCGACGATACCCTGCAAGTTAGTTGTTACAGTCCTTCTACGTAAGACTGTCCCTCGTCGCAGTTGCGCGAAGAGCAGAAACAGGAGAGTGCGGATTATCCATTGGCAGAGAATAATTAAATGACTCCTCTGGACATATCGGTATATCGGCGGTGCTGGTCATATCTGCACCGTGAGATAAATGAGAGAGGTTAATGAGTCCACGGCTCCATTTGTTCCTGCTATCTATCGACGTACGGGTCAAGTGAGTAGAAATGTGCATGGGTGACTTTGCATAAGAAATTTACCACATCCAATCCATGTCATTTTCGACATCAGTTTGTCCAGGATGTTTTACTCTCAATCACGTTTCCTTGGTGGGTTATGCACTAGGCCTTCTTCAGAGCTCTCCATATGTATGTGGCCAGTTTTGCCCCTGTGAATTTTGACGTAACGATACATTGAGATTTATTACAAAGTGACCAAAAGTATGTGAGATCCAGATCTTTCTCACAAAATAAAAGAGTCAAACCAATCATATCTCCATGAAGATTGAAATTTCTTCTCCCAATCCCCTTTTGCAGCATTAACCATGCGAAAGACTCCATGTAAAAGAAACATAATGGTGATTTTTTCTAAGACAATAAAAAACTATTACGTTATCTCATCAAAGGATTAGAGGATTGTATTAACTATTATGAGTAATAAAGTAAAATTATAAAGCCTTCTTTCACTTTGTACAGTGAAAGGGTTGCATTTAAATCAAACCATGGATACGATTTCTTCTTAAATCACAACAATTCAACAACGGTTTATAATTTTATATTTCATTCTGAATGAACTATTCGTAAGCCTTGTTAATAATGTGAAATGTAAGTGGTACGTGTTATCGCTCAGAAATATTCTACATTATGTTGTTCATGGAGTGAACTAGCTAAGGATCATGCTATTAAGTAGGAGATTTAAATTCATGATAGTAAAATGTTATTTTTTGTCTAGGCAACTATAATTACATTGCTTGGTTTGCGACATGCCCAAACGCGAGGTAACGAGTCAAGATCACGAAGATGGTATGTGCCAGTTTTGGTAACCATTGAATTATAAATGTGTACTTCGAAATTTTATGTGTACTTTATGCCTATTTTCAAGCACCACAGATGTAGGAACCTGCTATCATTGGCAACAAGCCTCGTATCTATAGTCCGAGTAGACAACGACACTGATCGATGGACACCTTTTTTTCCAAGAAAGTTGAACGAAGTCTCTTGTAAACACACCTTGTGCTCCCTTATTCAAAGAAAAAATTCCGAAAGATGACGCACCTACAAAATACATCAAGGAATTAACACTTAAGGATGTGGTGTTTGTGGAGGGGATGAGGAGCATGAGATTTTTTCAAGTGATTCAATGTTTTGCAACAACTTTAGTGCCTTGGAAATGGTTGGAGACTAAGAGAACTTTTGTCATACAAGAGGCTTATCTAGTGTGGTCTTCAAAAGAGAGGAATTATCAGGAGGAGAGGGGTTGATTTTTTAAGAGGCAACACACCGTTTCATCACGTTATAGAAAGAGCTATGCCTTTTAAGGGGACTAGGCGGCTAGGGAAGAAAAATAGTGATGCAACGTTGGCAATTGGTAGATGATTTATATGGGCTAAAAGAATTCTATTTTGAAGAAAAAATTTTAGTTTTTGAGCTAAATTACTAATTTCTAGCAAAGAGCACATAGTTAAGATTAGAGAAGAGGAACAGAGGAAGATTTTTGGTCCAAGAAAACCTCTTCTGAACGATGAGTTTGCGAGGTACTGTGATTTCCTCACAAATGTATGCTATATACCCAAAATTTCAAAAGTAGGTCACCATGTGCCTCGTGTTTCATATTTCTGTCAAGATAAGCTTCACCTTCTGAATGGAGTTCTTTAGTTTCCTTGCATCATGACATAACTTCTCTATACATTGTGTGGGGTAGGGGTTCATTTTTATTCATATGCGGTGGTAGATTATCTCTTTATAAGAGCGAATGGATGTGTTCATTGAGTAATGCTTGTGAAGTTAATATCATACCTTGCCGGAGTGAACGCTTCCTTCACATCAATGTTGCGGGTGCAAGCACAAGGGGGGTTGGGGACGTGAAGGAAGGGAGGGTGATTAACTTTGCAAAGTTCAACATTTGTGAAATGTAGCAAAGTTCCCTCTTCAACTAGAATGAATTTCTCACGACTACATTCATGAAAAAATACATTGGGATATTAACATAATCGCAATTATAAGATCGTATTTTTATCGTGTAAACTTATAGTTAATTGTGAGTGAGTATGTACCATGTACCGCGTTCGTATTCATGCAAACCCATGCATTGTGTGTATCTAGTAGGTTTTGAAATTCTTCACACCCACAACAAAGGCTAAGTAGGCCTTGTTGACGTGAGAGGACCCTGATGTTCTTAGCTAGACATGTACATGCTATCAAAAAGCAGAGTGCGGAAGCTTGGTTGTGTGAGATTTTGATTATATCATGAAAATACAAAAGTAAGTGTAAATTAACACGTTGTTCTCGTCTCATGACAGCATATGCATGGCACAAAGCACTGATTATGTTCGTTGCCGAAGCTTGGCGCAACGTCTTGCCAGACGTCCAGCCCTATACAAGAGTCTTTGCGCGTCTTGTAGGTAGACCAGCCTTCAGGAAGTCAGGGCCCCTCATAGCAAGTCTGACAGTGTTGCCAGGCTCATTAGGTCGACAGAGGAGAACTCTAGCAGGATCTAGAATTGGGTGCAAAGTCAGAATGCTAACTTTGGTGGCGATAGCTGACACTTAGATGCTCTAGGATGTTGAGATAAAATGTGACGGCTACCTGCCCCTCTTTTTGTATCGCTATGCTTGGGAAAGTTTAGAACCTTCTGCTTCCTTGTAGGTTGTAGTCTCAACGACACCACATGCTGATGTAGTAAAGCATCGTCTAGTATTCGACCACGCGTTGATGACGTAGTAATTCATTGATGAGGTTGTATACTTACGCAGACGACCTTGGTGCTGCCTATACAATGTCATGCGCACTCCTTGTACGGTTGCATCCTCCAAACAACCTTGTCTGAGGCACTTACTCAGTTATCTAATGTAGGTGAGAAAACCGAGGTGGTCACTCCTCTCTATGACTTTCCAGCGAAGCTATATGCACTCTACAGTTGTCATCATAACACTTGCAAGATTCTTCCAGTAATCAACTAGCTTGTACCGTGGAAAATTCACTTGAGGAATTTTCTCGACAATTTAGTAAAAAATTTGTAACTTCTTGTAAGAACCTCCAAATCAAGAATTGACTACGCCGGCTTATAGCATAAATCTAGCGCGGTTATTGCTTCACTCCAACACTCCCCCTCGGTATGTGTGGTGGTGATGACGGGTATCTTGTCGATTTCACTTTGAGGTGAAGAATGTAATTATTTCTTTAGTAGCCATAAGAGTTGGTTTGATGGGAGGGATTTCCGCGTCTTCTTCCAAAGCTTTTGGGTGGACGCAGAACGTAGTTTGGGTCACCTTGGGTTCTTGTCCGGGCTCCAATTATGATCCTGAGAAATAGGGGAGGCTTTGAACAATTTCGGGCACCACAATTGTCATTTCTCATGGAGATTGTCAACTCATGACACCTCCTTGATGTTGAATTTTGCTTGTGAAAGTTCCACTTGTGACAGGAGAGGAAAACTGATTATCCTGTCTTTGGAAGATCGCAACTTCTTGTAAGAACCTCCGAAGTAAGAATTGACTGCCTCGGCCTGTAGCATAAATCTAGCACAGTTATGGCTTCACTCAAATATTAGCATGCCATTTGAGTGACACTGTGGATGGTGAGGTCGAAGGGACACGTGGGCTATATGATACCGACTTTTTATGTCTATTCGGATTGCAATCAACTTTTTTATGTTAGGGAAGATGGTGGCCTAATGCTGAAAACTGGGGATAATGATGCTAGTTCTTCCGAAAGGAGGGGTACCCTAGGAATTTCGTGTCTCCCAAAACACCATGCCATGTTCTTGTTGTGTTTTTTGATGTTTACCATGGAGTAGTTGTTAAACAGTGTTTTCAACTTGGATTTTCATAGAATAACATAATAAATAACTTTCTTTTTCGTAGATGAATAACAGTAATTAGGGATTGTGGGTTTTGTTAAGGTCTGGGCACCTGTCATTGTCTACGGTATGGGGACAGGGTTGTTCTGAGCGAACAGAAGTGGTGTGTTATTTTGAAAAATGTATTCATGTTCCATAACATTCTCTGAAAATTTTGAAAATATCTGTTACGAGAAGGCCTTTTCGAGGCCTGATTCTATGTTTCTTCGAATCGGGCAAAACCTGGCTGATAGCATCTACTAGATAACCGTCGAATGTTCAAGATGACGGATATCCAATTGCACAATAGGATCTACAGTACACACAGGTTCCTGCATCATGCAAATAGGACTCGTGTACGATGTCATTCGTGGATGGAAAAAGACAACGGCGTCGGATGCCAGTTCCGATCATGTTCCACCTGTTGTCCGAGATGACTTCGAGCCTTCGCTTGTCGGTGCAAGACATGAGGCTAAAAACTTATCGTTCCCATCTTGTTGCGCTAGGTGGGATTTGGACTGTCGATTCTGCTGCTTCATCCTGCGGCCCTTTCGAACATGAGCTTCGATGCATGAACACTGATCAAGGTGCATCTCTAACTGGGGGTCAGTAGATGCACATCTCATGATCTGTCCGACATGCGGAGCATTGGTCGGTGCATTCCAGCCGCATCCTTCCTCGAATCCGCTCCAAAGACATGCGGGTCCCGAACTCGTGCGTCTTAGGTTCCTGTTTGAACTAGCACACTTGATGGACCGTTGATACAGAGATTTATATCAGGTTGTTATCGTGAGACAACGCATCGTGTACCCATGTGCCGGCACATTCAGCCTTTTCCAAAACAATGAACTCCTGACATTTGTGAAATGCCCGGTGGAAACGATGGACGGAGGCAGTCGAACGATGCTGAATCCTGCGGTGTGTGTTCCTTTCTCTGTCAACCCTACCCGACGACGCTCTCAACGATGTCACCGCACGTCCTTGGGGTCCGGATGTGTGGCGTGGTACGGTTGACTGTGCGGTCAAGGCCAATTGGCATCGGAACCGATGATGGTTTAGATTTTCCATAATCAGCTGAAAACTATGGACAGTCCGATTGTTGCACTGAATATCGGAAGCACGCATGTTTGAAAAAAATGACCTCCTCATAAAACCTATCGGTTCAGCCAGACGAAAGACACGATCCACCGTTCCGTTCTTTTCTCCCGATTGACGGAAGACTGGAAAGTTACTCACGAAATTTCGTGACAGTAACATCTTTTGTCTTACCACATGCGATTTCAAACGGCACAAGGTTGGAACCACACGGCTTTTGGTGCGGCTGGTAAACGCTGGAATCCGATGTTGGGAGGCTTTTTTCGGCCCCAAGCCGAATGGTCCGGACGTGTGGAGAAATTCACACTAGCCGGAAAGTATTTATTGGCTCTGGGGTGAAGGATAACTGGACCAGTGGATCAGACGAGTCATTTGCTACGAAAGCCGCACAAGTCGACTTTCAGGGCTTACTATTGAACTGGCTCCATGACCCCATGACCGAATGATGAGCCAACCAAGCGTTGGTCAGTTTGTGCGTAGTGACGTCAGCCAAGATCCAAAGTAATGGCGAAGGCTGCAAGCGTGCAGGAAAGCTGGACAACAAGGCAAACAATTCCAACTGCCGGAAAGTATTTGTTGGCTCTAAGGTGAAGGACAATTTAGTCGGAACGCAAAATTGATGCCCATTTGCAAACCTCAACCATCTCGACAAGAAGATTTGTATTTCAATCTACGTCGATGAAAAGCATCCCTCAAATCACACATCCGTTGAACGAACGACCAGAACGACCTGCGTGCTGGATGTAACATCCAACTACTCACTTGACTGGTACTGTTATCATCTACTTTCGATGTGAAGTCGATGCACCGTCCATCCTACAGCCACGCCGGAAAGGCCACATCGTAGTTGAGATGTATCCAGAAGGATGTCATTTCAGGCGCTAGTTTGCTGTCACAAATGTCTGAACCTGCCTTTTGGGAACTCAATTAATTGAAAGAATTGCACGGATCTGTTTAGAAGAGGCACAAATGTATCAGTGGACAGAACAAGGCAAAGGTGTCGATGGTACCTCGGACGAAAGTACTGAGACTTGGAAACATATTTGAATTTGCGTCCAACGTACCATCTGCGTCGTTGGCTTACTCAGTCAAAAAAACATCTTCCTCCCAAAAATATTTTCCACATATCGAGTTTTCAACTGGGCAATAGGTACCGTCCCATTTTACAAATGTATTGAGTTGACAACCAATGTAGTTCGAGTAATGTCCAAATGGTTCTCGGAGCGTAAACCATAAACACCAGCACATAATCTATAGTCCGCGTGTGTTTTCCATCTCCCAAGAAACTTTAAAATTTATCCAAAACCATAAATATGAAAATCGTAACCTGCTCGTTTCAATTCGTGCCCTTCATCCACTCGTCAAGGAGGAAAACACAACTCTAGAAGGGTTTTGAAAAGAGCACACAAAAATGTCAGATTCCTCGCAAAGCACACAAAATTTCAAATTTCTAGTAAGGCACGCAAAAAAGTTAACATTTCAGGCGGGCATGCAAAAATGTCAAATTTTTTGTAGGGCACAAAAACTGACATTTTTAGAAGGGCACACACAAATGTCAGAAAACGATCATGTCACTTTTCAAAGGGGCACACAAAACCATCAAGATTGTCATGGTTGCGCCACATAAGCATTACGTTCATAGATATACATTTTTCTAATATTCATCACTCTTTGTACTTTCTCTCACTGTCAAAAATAGAAAACTGATCCCTTTGCGGAAATAGAAGTATGCAAATAAATCTTCTCACATGACGAAACATGACCTAAACTTCGAGTCCTATTCTTTGTTGCTCACTTGAACAGCTATAGTGCACATTCGCTATTGTTTTCTTTTTTCTGAAAACACATAAATAACATGGTTTCTGAAAGGGCACACAAAAATGTCACATTTCAAATGAGCAAACAAAATGTCATCTTTTACAAAGAGAAACAGAAATGTCACTTTTAGAGCACACGGTGAGACCTACATTCTAAGTGTATTCCTCGATAATATTCCCAACACTATAATTGAATCAGTGCTCCTCAAACACGTCCAAGAGTGCACTTGTAACAATAAGAATTTTACTGCCAACACTTTTTCATGTACCTTGTGAAGGGAATATCTTCCTTGTATGGAGAAAGTGCCAAAAAGCTAGAGATAGTGGGGTACGAGATAAAATGTGTGTGTGTGTGTGTGTGTGTGTGTGTGGAGGGGGGGAAGATGTGTTTGTGGGTGTTTGTGTGTGTGGATGTGTGTGTGTGTGTGTGTTTAACCTTGTTCATCTGTATGTCACTATGCACCTCACCCAATTTCAATCTGCTTTGCTTTTGGGGCCTAACTCAATTTTTCATGTGCCCCTAAAAAGACATCATGAGGAAGAATTATTATTAAGAAAGGATAAAAGAGATAGTACCAAAGAAGATAAAGAACCAGATAGAGTGAAGAAAAAATATTATCGTACATATGCTGCAATTTTCCACTTTTACAAAAAAACATTTTTCCTAGTTTTGAATAGTAATATGCACACAAAAGGAAGAGACAATTGAAAGATTAAACGTAATAAAATGATGATACGTGTGTGTGTGTGTGTGTGAG
>SZWC01000383.1:394046-416586 GCA_023375785.1 Penium margaritaceum
GGGGGGGGGGGGGGGGGGGAGTCGCTGGCAGGTCAGATTTTACTAATGCGCCCACTGAACCAATCAAGCATGAGTTTTGTAGACAAGATTTTGGTTTTTTCCGATTAAACCAGAACACAAAGTATGCCACTAAGTGAACTCTCAGGAAACCTACAATGAACCATTATGCTATTATTACATCTTCTAAATTGTTCTCTTGATAATTTATACATTCATTTATCTCTTATTTACCTCTTAATTTATTCATTTAATTGTTCAAAGGGTTTATTCATCAATTTTTGTGTGAAAAAACGTGTAAGGGTAGACAACCAAGTTACCTGGAAACTTCAAACAGTACCGGTTCTTGATACACACATCCAACAATCTACAAAAAGGACATGATTAACCATACCTGCATCCAATCCAATCACGCATGCCGGCCAAGGATTCCTGAAGTAATTTTATGCATGGAAACGAGGAGAGAAGTAGGTGCCACCGACTACCCCACCATCATTGGCTTGATCATATACCTTGCGATTACAATTCATGCTAACATGGTCCTCACAGTCAAGTTTCTAGCATTGTTCTCGTAGCAGTTAGGGCATGCCATCTTGAGGCAGACCGCAGGATCATTTGCTATGTGCTTATTATAGCGCAACTGGGTTTGTGCTTTGTGAAAATCACTCAATCATTGTTGATGGTTTTAGCGACAATGACCGGGCACATGATGCGTGTGGCCGTAGTCATTCAGGGTACACATTTCTTCTTGGTGGATCTCGTGTCTCATAGAAAAGTGGCAAACAAGGATGTGTGGTTTGCAGCTCCAAGGTTGAGCACGTTGCACTTGATGCAAGTACGTAGCAAAATTCCAGGAGTGGCTCCTCCAATAATAGCTACCTGAACTTCCACAACTGTAGCCAGCCGGGTCATAACTAGTACACTTGTTCCACTACCAAGTAATGTATCCCATGCTTTTGTCTCCATGACATGCAAGCATGAGCAGTGCCAAAGAAAAACAGCACCTACCAGCACCTGTCTTTCTGGCGCTTCCTCTCCTTCGTTGGCAGCCTCATCCACTGGCAAAGAAGCGGTCACAAATAGGTCCCATGCCCCTCCGAATTCTTTTCCCCTTTGTGCCTGTTGCTGCACTAACTCCTCATCCAGCATAGTCTTCTCCACCATCATTGTTTGGCTACCCCTCAGTGCCTCCCTCTTGCATGGTCACGCCACAATACATCTTGTCTTGTAGGCCCTTTCCTCACAAGCATCAGTAGGACCACCTCCCCACTTGGTCATTCCCGAGGACGTACAAGCTGTACTTCCACTGTCTCTTCTTCTGGATGATGTTTTATGGCTTTATGATTGGCAGGCTCACTCTGCATCCCACTCTTTCATGCAACACACGTTGCCTACATTTTGCCAGCTTGTTCAGTGCAACCTGAACGTTTCTGTCTGTGACCTTGATGGCACTTGGATCATTGACTTCAGTGCTATAAATCACTTGGCATCATGTCACCATGCATTCATTTTGCTTGGCCCAGTTGCTGATTTTGAAAGTGTCTGGGCTGCGTCCGGCCAGGTGCTTCCTGTCTGTGGAGTCGGAGTTGATCGTATCCTGGGTTTGTTTTGGTGATGTTTACGTGACCCATGTGCTGTATGTACATGGCCCTGAGCTAAAACCATTTTTAGGTCACTGCTCTGGACCCCATGAGCATGGTTTTCCTGCACTCCCATGGGATTGGAATAGTCTCTGTTTTTCTTTCTGGTAATGTCTGGTGACGCGTGATAATTTGTGGTATGTTGCTCATCTTTCCTATATGTCCTCATCCACAACCTGAGATGGGATGCATTCCTTCGTCAAAAACACTCTATCACCACACCAAACCCACCTCCTACACCGCCACCTCTATCATGTGCATACCTCTATTGTTCAAATTATGATCCACAAGCAGCCTGCGCTTGACCTTGACCTTGCCACCTTTCAGTAGCCCTTAAAAACTGACTGTATCCACTGTGTTCAGGGCAAGATGTGCCGGTCGTCCTACCCTGTCTCCTCTTTTTAGGCCTCCCACCAGCTCAAGCTAGTCCACTCGGACCTTATTGGTCCCTTGCTAGTCAATTCTGTTGTAGAGTGTGGTTGCTACATCTTCACCTTTACCAAGAAATACTCTATTTTCCAGTGGTGTTCTGAATTCAAAAGAATAATGGCACAGCTCTTGTGATTTGTGAGTGAATCCTTGTCCCCATACGTGAGTGTGGTTGCCTCCTTCGTTACTTCCAGTCTGACGGAGTTGTGAGTTCATGCGGGAGGCAGATGCCATCCTTAAGAGCTGAGACATCATATGTGAAACATCCATGTCCTACAACTATGAGAAGAACAATGTCTCTGAGAATTAGGACCATGCTATAGCTAATGCATTCCACACAATGTGCACTGAGTCTACTCTTCCCGAGGGGTTCGTCTTCGAGTTCATGTCCTACATTACATAGGATGAGAACAGAGTCCCACACTCTTCCCAACCTTTTCCCGTCATGCCCTGCCAACATTGGTACAGGAAACGTGCCTATCTACGTCCTGTATGTGTCTGGGGTTTTTTTGAAAGTGTATGGCTCCTTGAATACCAGCAGGATGACAAGCTTCCCCCTCCATGGCCAACTCTTCACCTTTCTCAATGTGTCCCATCGGTCCAAGGCCTTTCTGTTCTGGGATCCTGTCAAGCACCGTATCATCGAGCCATATGACGGTGTATTCTTTGAGGAGCTTTTCCTTCACAATCCCCAATTTTCCCTCAAAGATCCTTCCTGGCCTGTCACTACCAATACATGGGGGAGATTCTAAGCCGATACGTCATCCACGCCACCCACCTCCTCTACTCCTCCTCGCATACTTGACACTCCAACAAAACCAGATTCTCTATCCAAGTTGGCCTCTCTAGCAGCTGTCACGGCCGACCAGGCAGCCAAAGTACCCCTTTGGTCGCGAGTTGAATCTCCCAGGCAACCAAGTCTGCCTTCCAGCCGCTGACTCTGCCATCAGTCAACCAGCCATCTGGCCCTTCAGTTGTTCGTTCTGGTTGAGTGACCCATCGTGTCCATGCCTTATCAAGCCATTCATGTGCACTCACGTATGATTAGATCGACATACTCATGCACTCTTTATGGTCGTCTTCATCCACGAACCCTACCGCCGCCACCGGGTCCGCGTGCTAGCATCGCCCATGTGCATCCGCCCATTATCAACCATCCCTTATTCCCTTACTACTCTGTGTTAAATGGGGACTCAAGGATAAAGAACTTTGATCTGACTGCCATTAATGTTTTCATGATAGCAATGTATCCTGGGTCCGCTTTGGACTCTGCCCTTATCTGTAAAGAGCATCGACGTGCTGTCTCTATCGCGTTGTCTCTTTCTCGACTGGGCCTTGACACCACTTGTCTATGGACAGCCATGCCATCTATGCATGCGGCTGATCCACAGAGTCTCCGTGGGGCAAGGACCACACCTGCAATACCCTGTGGGACGTGATTTTCTAGGAGGAACCAGCTGACATTGATGAGCATGCTTTGTGTGAATTGGTTGACCTACTCCCAAGCAGTAAAGCCATTGGGGCCAAGTGGGATTCCTGTTGCAACTGGAAGCTTGATGGCTCTTTGGAAAACTACAAAACAAGGCTAGAGAAAAACGGCTTTGCATATGTCCCAATAATGGGCTTTGACCAACTCTGTGTGTCAGGTGGTCGTTTCACCACCTGTTGCGTTCTCTTTGACATGGTCGCAAAGCATGGTTGAGAGCTCCACAAGATGGACATGAGTAATTATTTCTCGCATGGTGCTCAAGATGATGAGGGGCTCTACATGGTCCAGCCTCCTGGCTTTGAGGATGGTACTGATTGTGTTAAGCAATTGCAGAATGGCCTCAAACAGTGGTCCAGGTTCTAGAGCACAGAGATCAGTCATACCCTCCTGAGGGTGGCCTTGTGTGTAGTGCTGCAGATCCGGCTCTCTTCTTCACCTTAGTGGCAACTAACCTTGTTTTGTGCTTGTCTATGTAGATGACATGCTCATTGCATTGCCTGGCCTCTTCGTCAAGCAGTGAGTGAAGGAATTGCTGTAGCCTACATACAAGATCAAGGATCTGAAACCTGAGGAAGTGTTCTTGGACATGGAGAGCGAGCACGATCACGCCTACAGTGTTCTACATGTGTATCAGGCAGTCTATGTGCAGAATTTTGCCGAGTGCTTTGCTGACCTCTTGCGTACTATGCCCAGCGCCTCCACGCCCATGACCCCAAAAGGTCAGGTCAAACTGAAAGCTTTTGATGCAAACATTCTTGGTGAAATTGTGAACTTAATGACCATTCTTCATGCAATTGGGTCTCACATTCCTTGCTACCAACACGTGGCCGGACATTGCCTTTCCCATGAGCATGCTAGCTCGGTTCTCATAACCCCCACACCAGCTGCACCTGGATGTAGACATTTGTGAGCTAGGGTATGATGTCTCCACTCTATGCCATGGATTGAAATTACATCGCCAGTCGTCCATAGCGGCAGAAGGCTACACCGACAATGAATGGATTAAGATTGCAAATGGTAAGAGCTACGCTACAAGTATTGATGCATCATGAGCAGCATTACAAAGGCAAAATACATGGCATTATGCACTGGTGCATACAAGGATGTTGGCTCTGTTGTCTGCTGCGTGAGTTCTGACGTCCAATGTCGTCCATCACACTGCAATGTGACAATGAGATTGCCATTGTCATTGTGGGACAACGGAATCATTCACCAAAGATACTCAAAGTACTACACCTTTGCATCCATTACACAGTACACAACAACGATCGCTGAGATGTCTGGGTTGGGTTGGGTTGGGTGGGCTTACAACTCCAGGTAACATGGAATCCTTGAGTTAAGGGCTCACATCACATAGTCCTCCGGTAAATCCAGAGATGGAATTTTGTGAACTTTCTTCACAATTTCCCTCGTTGTGGCAACCTTGTTGGCGGAAAGTTCATTGCGCATAAATCCAGCTGCAAAATTATGGTCCTTCTGATCCAACAAAGCAAGTGGCAAAAATCACTACTGCCTTTCTTTGCCTGTCTTAACCACAACCACAGCATATTGAGCCGTGAAAACAACGCACATTCACTGGTTGTTAAAGCAGTTGAGGTAGCTGTAATCGGCCAAATTTAACATTTACAGCTACACATGTCTGTAGTGGTGGCAGCTGTAGTACTCAGCCATAACATCTGGAGCTGTTGCATTTCACAACCTTGAAAACAGCAAAGGCCACAGCAGCAACGTCACCAGTAGCAGCTGAAACAGCAACATCATCAACAGCAGCTACAGCACCTAACAACTGACCAAGGACAGTTACCATGGTGGAAAATAGCAGCACCATCAACGCCTTCTTTGCAAGGTGATAGCTGCAAGAGTCGCAGCGGACAGCAAAAGCAGAAGCAACCTTCCAACAGCCGCCATGAATCTGCATCACAGCCAAACTGCTCGCCTTTCCCATTTTTGTGTGGTAAAAGGGCTCACGGTGAATGAACCCATCGACCAGTGGGCTTGTTGACTGGGAGATCATTCTCTAGTGGTGTCGTGCTTCTTGTTTGAAACAGAAGAAAATGCTTAGATTTCTGCAGAACAGGAATGGACTTGGGTCCACACACTTAGCAACCATGTTTCATTGTTATGCAACCTTCTTTTTTTTTCATTATTTTTACTTCTCTTCTTCTCTCATTTATTTTTCTACATCTCTTCAACATCTCTTTATAATCTGCTCTTGGTCAAAATCCCAACATTTGGAGACTTGTCTTGGTGTTTGGATAGAACTTCATTTTTTAGGTATTGATACGTGGATATGTAGGATTTCTTCCCATTTCCTGGTGGACCTTTTATGTTTCCTCTGATTTTCCTCCTTTTCTTCTTTATTCCTTCACAGTCTACCCACTTTGGTCGATATGCAGGTACTCAGAGTTCTATCCCAGCACCTCGGGAGACCCTGTTTCTCTCATGGTCGTGACGCGTGCACATAGAGACTTTTTGTGGGGACAACCATTATTAGCTTCTTCCATCTATCTCACAGTTCTTCTCTCGGATGTTGTTTCTTGGGTAGCATGGCATCATACGTGATGTCACCACCTGGGTCCCAACCTTATTTGGTCCCATCATTTGTGGACTCCCTTCAGCGTTCTACTCCCCTCCATTGTGGTTGTATGCATCATCCCCACAAGCATTCCCTTCCTCTCCTCCACCAGCCATGTCAGGATCTTACGAGCCGGACCCTAGGTTGTACTCTTACCTCTATGCGACTTCTCGTCCCAGATTTTAGGGCTCCTCATCCGCCTCGTCATGGCCTCCCAGACATCCTTCATGGGACCTATACGTAGGGTCTCCCTCACCTTCTTGGCCTTCTCAGCCTCGACCTCCAGCTACTTTCTGTAGTGTGATTTTGGCTGCTGGGTCAGGAGGTCATCACTGTGAGTCAGATGTATTCCCTGAGGAAGTTCCGTTGGCCAGTCAGGACGTGGATGATGCATGGATCAAGGGTTGGCAGCATTTCATGTGCTCCCATTTTTCGCCTCTTTTCTCATACTATGCACTTTCCTCCTCTGCCTTTTCAGGCAGCATCACTAAGTTTCATGTGTTGTCACCCATGCATGTGTCATGTAGTTTACGGATCCTCGATCCTGGTTCCACTCACCACATGACTTCGTCACGTTTGTCGTTTGTATTGTTGGAGCCTGATGGGGATTCCCATTCTCTGCACCCCGGATCAAGCCACATGCTATGTGTCCTGGGTCTTGGTATCGTGCGGCTCATTGTTCTTGCAGGTAGTGTGCTCCTAGTGTTTGTGCCCATACTTTGGGACTAGTGTTTTTTTGGCTTTCATCCTCGATGACTAGGGCATGGACTTTATTGAGTATTGTGGTGTTGGCAATGTTTTTCTGCACTCTTCTGGGCCTTTTACAAAAACTCCACCATTTTCAAATTTTACTGTGTCATGTACTCTGTGTTGACTCAGCCGGCTGCTGCTGCTGTTCAGGCACATGTCATTCCCTTACTCCCTCGCAAACACATGTACTTGCTACATCGCCATACATGCCATGCGAATACTACAATTATTCAAAGCTTATTGTGTCATCAGCTCATGGCTGGTTTGGATGTTTGCACTTTTGCCGCTCCCTGTATTGTTAATTGCTTTAAGTGCGTCCCGGGCAAGATGCATCCTTCCATTTTTCCTGTGCCCACGTCTGAGCCTCTCGGGCTTGTTCATGTTGATGTCGTGGGTCCATTTCTGTTCAAGTTCCTTGGTGGCCGCTGTTATATCCTCTGCTTTATTGACAATTTTTTTGTTTCTTTTCACTCCATCTAAATAGTGATGTTGATCCCATGATTTATTCATCGCTTTTCCAGGCAAAGAGTGTCCATCAATTCATTCTACAAGCCCTTGAATTTGATCGTGGTGGCAATTTCATTTTCCCAATCTTCATTTTCTTCTGTTCTTTGGACTCCAGTTTGAGTTTTCCGTGCCTTATACCCCTTAGGAAAATGATGTATATGAATGTGGGAACCGCACTCTAGCAGATGGGATTTGTACCATGTTGTTTGAGTCTGGCCTGACCAAACCTTTTGTTTACGAGGTCATGAAATACATGACTCGGGTGTGGAACCGGGTTCCTCACATTGTGCAGACCTGCGTCTCATGAAAGTTTATGGGAGCATTGCTATCTGGCACCCTGAAGACCAACGTAGTAAAAAGCTCATCCCTCGCGACTACAAGTGCTCATTCCTTGGTATCTTTTTGTCGGTAAGATACAAAGTAATGAGTGCTCTTGCAAATCAGAGGATAAGCGTGTCATTGAGTCACGTGAGGCCCTCTTCTTCGAGAGCTAGTTCAATAGTGACATTGTCCAACACGTCCATTCTCTTGTCCTGGCTTGTCGCGCTGAGGTTAGTTCCTGGGTCGGTTGGGCCTCCAGTGCCTTGCCTCTCTTGACCATATCTCTTGTGTCATTGGTGCCTTACCGTCGGTTTCCTTTCCCATGACCATACTATAATCCATTTTGGCACCATCTTCTGCTCCCATCCTTTTGGCATTAGCATCTATGTTTATGCTTATGTCCTTACCTGTGTGAGAACCTGCATTACTACCTCCATCATTGCCTATGTAAGCACCTTTCAATGCATTAGCATCATCAATTGCATCACTTCCTCCAACATCACCTGGTGTCGCATATACATCACCACCTACATCACTGCCTACGTCATTGTATGCAGCATTGCTCGGGTCTTCACCACCTGATCTCCACTATAGTCTGACCGCATGCTCGTCCTTCCGGCTACAAACCAGATACGTGCCTCGTCATAATTTACCCCAGTACCATTCATTTGGGAACCTGGTGGTCGTCTTTGTCCACTGTTGTCCTCCTCTCACTCTGCTCCCTCCCGCAGTTGTCCTGTTTCTGCTCGTCCTTCTCTCCTGGCTGCAGCTTCCGCCACTAACAAGTCTGCTCCTGGACGCACGTGGGCTGGTTGCCGTTGTTGTCCAGCCCAACTTAGTTGTTGGCTACCCTCTGATTATGGATGATGTCGTTCGTGCTACCACAGCTGCTGAGCCTGGTCCTGCTATGTGCCTAACTTAGTCGCCACCTCACTCACTGCTCATAGCACCACTAATTACAATCCGCCACTTCACTCCGGACACGACCCTTTGGGAGCAGGCCATGCGGAGGAACTTGATGTAATCATAGAGCATGGTGTTGACAAGAAGGTGGTCCTTCCACCTGGCCGCAAAGCCTTTTCTTTCCATCCATTGTAGAGGCACAAAACGCAATCCATATAACATCGTTGAGTTCTGTAAGGCTTGTCTTATGCCTAAGAGATTCTTCCACGTGCCTTACGTGGACTTCGATGCCACCTTTGTCCCTGTGGGGAATGAAACAACTGCCAGCTAGGCCAGGTGTATATCATGACTAATAGTTGGATAAAATGGAAATGAACAACACATTCTTACATAGTCAAATCTGCAGGGAGGTCTACATTGCTCATCCACCTGGATTTGACAATGACATTGTCCTTCCGGTAACTTTGCAAGGTCTTGTGTGGGTTAAAGCACTCTCTGGGATATTGGAACCTTAAGTTTTCCTCTACACGTGAGCGAGGTGACTACTGTCGTAGTCCAGTTGACTCAGCACTTGTTGTGTGCCACCCATCGGCATCCTTCGTTGCCAACTTGGTTTACGTGGATGATCTCTTAATTTTCTCTCCAGATACTCGAGCTATCCAGGGTGTTAAGGCTTACCTCCAGTGGATGTACAAGATGAAGGATCTTGGTCCGCAACAGGGTTGTGTTGTAGATAGCATGACAGAGGCAGAGTACATTGCACTTGGTGCCGGTGTATGCCATAGTTTGGGTTGTGTCTCCTATATTGTGAGCTGCATCAGTCAATGGAGTGTATTGTGCTACATTGAGACAATTTCAGCACAACTGTCATCGCTGCTAATAATGGCCTTTTTCCATGCATGCACAAAAATGTATTGCAATTGGGTATCATTTTTCATGTGGTCTGTGGAAACACAGGCAGGTCAACGTGGTGTGGATCAGCACAAAGCGCAAGCTTGCCGATTTCTTGACAGAGGCATTGGATCCTGCCCAGTTTGAGTGTGGAGTTTCTGTTGTTGGGATCTCTCAGATACTTGCAAGATGTTGTCTGGTTTGGTTGGACTTTGTGATGAGTGTTGAGTGTGCCACGCACCTTTCTTGCTCTTGTCTTCACTTGTCGCATACCTCATTCGTGTGTGTATGAACATGCTTTTCATGAGGTCATGGGAGACTGATGGTTTCTGTGAATACACAGCTACTGATGGTGCCCCCCGGGCCATGCACACACAGGTCCCTGAGGGACACAACATGTTAGGAAATGGAGGACAAGAATCTTCAGGAGCTCATTTTCAGAGCTGTCAAGAGCACCTCCATGGTGCATTTCTGTTGGACACAACGGTGAATGAATTCATGTATGGGTTGTGATTCCTACTATTGGTCGGCTTGCAAACTAGCATCTGAGACAGAAAACTCCAGGCATGAGACTGCGAGACGTCAAACATATACAGTGTGTTTTCAGGTTGCATAATTATGCCATAGAGTTTTGCATAGCTGGGTGCTGCCGGATTTTACTTGGACAGTAAGACAAGGATAGATCAGAATACTTGGGGTCAAGGGTCAACCCTGTTGGCTCGAAACTGTGAAAGAGCAAGAAAGCTCATTTGGAATGTGCTCGCTTGTTGCCCGTCGCTGGATTGACCTCCCCCTGCGGTCCTTCTCTCCATACACTTCCTTGATCCATCAACTCTGACAATAACTTCCTTCTACATTAGGACTTGCTGCCCTTCCCCGCTTCCCTCGTGCATCCTAGGTTGAAGTGGGAGACTGAAGTGCATCATCTTCTGGTACTACACGTGGGTCGAACGTGCCGTCAAAGTCTACCTCCTGAATCTGGGAGTAACACTTCTTCACTAGTCGAGCCATGTAGCGATCGGTCGAGCAGTCAGGCTTCTTCATCACGCTATAGACCCAGCTGATTTTCATTTCCATTAATCCCAGAGGGAGATAAAATAGTTCATACTCCCAATGCTCAGTCAGTGTATCCATCTCCTCCTTCATGGCCACCTCCCACACCTTTGAGTCAGGCTAAAGTGGGCCTCGTCTAAAGTGGTGTGGTCCGACAGACTCTCCTCACTTGAGCGTGAAGTGTGGGCTTGTGCATCACGTGGAATCTCTTGTAATACCTACAGGTTTGTTGTGTTGTAAGCAAGTAGATACTGATGTTGCAGCTGGTCATATCCTGCAAGAGTGTTGGAAGAAATAACAACCTCTTCCGGGCAGACAGTCTGAGCACTTTTGTGCTAGGATCACCATGTACAACCTTATGTGCGGGCGCTATGCACCTACGCCGATGTGGACTGACTTGCGGACACAGCACAGTAGGTGGTCATGGATGACAAAGACCACCAACCTTGCAGGAATGCATAAGAGTGGACGTCAACAACTCAGACCAAGAAGCAGTGGGAGGAGAAGTAGACTCGGAGTGGCAAGAGGGTCCACATGACAAAGGGGGTGCTATGGCCGGACTCTCAGGTGTGGAGACAGGTTGCAAGGCAGAAGGTGCAGAGAGTGTTGGGCCAGCGGACAGAACAACAAACAGATCCTATATGCATGTTAGGGAGATGGGCCAGGGCATCCGAAAGTGTCCAAGGTCTGCCTCCACCACAAGAAGAACAATGATTCATTGAAATTCTAGAAGAATCATATAGATACCAGCTGGATCTTAAAACCCCACAACTTTGAACAGGTGGCACAAAATTCACCAACGGTATTGTGATGCGAGACATCTCCCTCTGTCTGTACAAATTACTGTGACCACTCGCCATGTCCATACTCATGCAGATCCCTGAGACGGACCCACCTGGCACCGGACCACTGACGGGTGGTGGCTCCATCCACTAGCACCTGCCAAACAGCTTCCACAGCAGCACGTGTGCCAGCAGGAGTTCTCCGCAGTTTTTCTACAGCTGTTAGAGTTTTCTTGGTGGACTGGCTCTTCAGCCCACTTTGCATGTTTTTCATTGTGTGTCCACTGATCGGTGCTAGACTTGTGCATGTGACCAGTCGTAATATCTGGCTCAAGACTATGCATCTCTAGGTTCAGACAGTGTTGCAATTGGATGCCAGTGTGCACTGTTACAGCCAAAATGGTTGTCTTGTAGCTAAAAAATTGTCTACTTTTGTAGCTCTGATACCATGGAAAACTGCTACGTAGCTTCCTAGCCTTATTGCTGTTGACATGGCGACACTGTCCAGTCACTTGTCCCACTAGCGAGCAAGCAGGTACAAGAAACAACAAGGGTTAAGGTAGGGAGACACACAAAGTCTCATAAGCTCCAATAGCTTAGTAATGCATATAGAAATGACAGAAAACAACCACACAGCATAAACACCTGCTGCAGCGCACAACGGGTGACTCACACGACAGTGTTAGTTTGTCCTAAATCCGGCATAAAACCAATGTTTTGGCCGTAACTCTGCACACAAGCATCCAAGCACAACATCGTCTGAACCTCAAGCCAGGCGCTACAACTGGTCACACACACAAGTCTGGCATTGATAAGTGGAATGACAATGCAAAACATGTAAATGGCGCTTAAGAGCCATTCTACTGAGAGAAATCTACAGACTGTAAAAAAAATTGTAGAGCACCCCAACAAACACTCCAGAAGCCATGGTAGCTCTCTGGCAGCTGGTGGGTGGAACCTCCACTCGTCTGTGCTCCAGTACCAGCTGGATCCGCATTATTGCATTCATCTTTACGTCCATTTGGTGGAGCTCCATGTCCTTCACGGTCGCCACCACAAGGATCGTCGGGATCCTTGTGAACGTGGCAACGGGAGCGAATGTCTCATTGTAGTGCTCGTCCATACGCTGTACGTATCCCTTTGCTACCAGTCGCATCTTGTATTTTTCAACCACACCTTCCTTTGTGAACTTGGTCTTAAAGAATCAACCTGAGCCCATGACCTAGGCATCTTTTGGCCTGTCAACCAGCTCCCACGTGTCATTTTCCGTGATGGACGCCAGCTCCAATTTTATGGCTATGTACCGCAGATCCCGAAGGGGATCAATGGCCACGCAAATGCCTCTTGCACCGTTTTCAGCTCCGTTGACGAAGCCAACATGCACAGCGTCATGACGGTCCATCGACCGGTGCTTGCGTCGAAGTGCTTCTCCACTTTCCGCTGCCTCCCGTTGTGGGGCGGCAGTTTTGGTGGCGCATCATTGCTCTGCTGCGATCCCTCCAACTCAGCACGCTTCAGTGAATCATCGATTGGATGGCTCCCTGAGGATCTCTCCCGCTCCGGTGAAACATCACCCGGACGGATGGCACATCCAGTGGATTTTCCACCGAATTCCGATGCGTAATCCGCCGGGAGTGCACACCTTGGCACCCTTCGTGCCTCATCCGCCCGATCCTTCCAGTGGATCTCCTCATCAGCTTGATCTTCATTGGAGTCCTCTGCATCGGCTGCCACCGCTGGTGCACCGTCGAGCTCTGATGCCGCATCCTCAACTTTGGCGTCTGCCGGCTCCTTCTCGTAGTCGAGGAGCTAGAACCACTCCCCCATCTTTGGAGAGTCCACAATTCCCACAGCGTTGCTGTTGAAGTAGCTTTGTTGCTTATTGAACTCGATGTCTCAGCTATGGACTACCTCCTCCTTGCGCATGTCGTAGAGCCGGTACGCCTTTTACGCGCTCTCATATCCAAGGAAGAGACACGACTTTACCCGCGGCTCCAGCTTGCTATCGCGTCGCTGTCCAGCCTACACCATCGCATACGCCTTACACTTGAACACTTTTAGGTGTGCCACACTTGGCTTGTGCCTGCTCCAAATCTCCTGCGGTGTCTTTCAGTCGCTCTTCTCCTTCAACACAGTTGTTGGGGTGAGGTTGATGGTGTAGCGTGCCGTACGCCTAGAAGCTTCGCGATAATTCTGCATCCACCAACATGGTGTGTGCCATGTACAGCAATGTCTGGTTTGCCCGCTCTGCCACGCCATTGGACAAAGGTGAATACGGCCTAGTTTGTTCCTGTTTTATGCCGTACTGCTTCATCCACCCACTACAACCCACATACTCTCTATCATTTTTGCTAAATAGCGCTATGACCTTCTGGTCAGTCTGCCTCTTCACCACGGGGACTTACTCTTTCAGTTGGTCCACGACCTCGTCTTTCCGCTTCATGAAGTATACATTGATTTCTCTGATGTATTCATCAATGAAGGTGACAAAGTAACGTGCACCGCTCTTTGACGTTGTCTTGAATGGCCTGTACACGTCGTTGTGCATGACCTCCACCGGGTCCAAGGTGTAAATCACGTTCTTGTTGAATGACTTCCGCTGCGCCTTGCCCAAAATGCAAGGCTCGTACTTTTTATGCTTTGTTGCATCCGTCTCCTCTTCCACAGCTTCGATGATAAGGCTGCATACCAGCTTGTGATTCGCCATCTCTTTCACGAAAAAAAGTGAGGAATGCCCCAGTCGTTGGTGCCAGATCTCCAGATCAGCTCCTCCTCCTTTGGGCAAGTTGACGGTGCGTTCTTGCAAGTCTGCTAAATCTGTCGCCGCAAAGATCACCTTGATCTCCACAAGGTTGAGGCCTTCCTTGCGCTAAGCCTCCAGCACGGGCTCGCTGCCACCGTCCTCACGCATGACTGCCCCCTTTCTCCTGAAGAGCATCTCGTATCCCTTGTCCGTCAAGCAGCTCGCACCTAGAATTTCAGCCAAGCCAGGTACATGCTGCACGTCCTTGGATGACACGTTGCACTCGTTTCCCACCAACCACCACCTCCACGTCCACGTCTCCTTGGCCAGCCGCCGGCTCGACCTTGTCATTCACGACCACCATGGACTTGCTGGACATGTTGTAGTTGATGAACTCGAGCTTCTTGACCTGGGTGTGCTCCTTCGCTCCAGAGTCAAGGCATCGCCGGTTGGCCTTCTTGAGGTAGTGGTTTTGAGTGTAGTTGAGAAGTGACTTCTTGCCTTTGGCTTCCTTGCCATTGGCCTTTGCCTCCTCGGTGTACTCACTGGCCCAGTACCCCTCGTTGTCGCAGTTACAGCATGCACCCTTCTTGACACTGTCATGTCAGCCACCTCCTTTGCCCCCGCTCACGCCACCACACGTTTTGGCGATGAGGACTGATGAGGAAGACGAGGACTCCCCGCATCTCCGTTGGTGTGCCTAGTTGCAGATGTAATCTATGACCGCGCCATAGGTTAGCTTGTCCTCTATCCATCCTCCCAAGACGGTGATGAGAGGGTTCCAAATGTCAGGATTGGGCCATGAGAAGGGCCATCGCCTACAGTTGCGTGTTGATCTTCCACCTCACATCATTGCATTGTGAGACAAGTGACTCAATCTGCTGCATGGCGGAAATGACATCATCTCCCTCCCCGATTCTCACTTTCAGGATTCGCTTCATTGGGAAGATTTTGTTTGCCAATGACTTGGATTGATGGATGGTGTAGAGTTTTTGCTTTGACTGCAGCTTGCAGCCCTGGAAGTAGCCCCACTGCAACTCAGCCGTACTGGACACCAGAAAACATGAGCGCCTCCATGTTTTTCTTTGCGAAGGCATCCTTTTGAGCTTCTGTCGCTATTCCTTCGTCAAAGACTTCCGTTCCCTTTACGACCTCTAGCAGCCCCTTATGTGTGAGGTGGAGCTCAAAGTGCCACCTCCATAGTCCAAAGCCTGGGCTGCCCGCATACTTCTAGATGGGCTGCGTCTCTTTTTGTACCATTTGTGTAGTCTTCCACTCTGGGACCTCAGAGTTTTGAGGACGATGTCATCTTTGGCAATAATCCCGTCCGACACGAAAGCCGTGAGTAATGTACTGAACGGTCAGTGTTGTGGGCCCATAACCCTTTGTCAGAAATTGGTCTCTTGGTGATGGGAGACACTCAACGCCCCCAAACCCAGGTGTCGTCTGTTCTGCCTGAAAACTAGAGCATACCAAAATAACCACGCTACAAACGTAGTCGTGCAGTCAGAATGAGCAAGAAAAAAAACTACGTAGAGTTACTGATGTCCAAACCCGGGCGTCGAATGCATTGCTCTGGAGCTATTTATGACTACTGATGAGGTGACAGCTAAGGGTTACTGCAGATGGAGTTGGCCATGCAAGGGTGTTGTTTCAGAAGTGTGAGAAGGCGGAGAACCATATTCTTGGCTTTACGGCGGCACGTCCACTCCACCGAACAACGTTCCGTCAGCATCAGCGTCCATCTAGTTCGTTGTCTGCACCAGCACGTACACCCCCGAGAGGACACAGTACAAGTCAATGAGGCAGTGCACGGGCAAAACAACAACAATTTCCCAAGATCCAAAAGTGCCAATGTACATGAAAATGAAGACGCAATTCTCCCCCACGCTCAACGGCCCAAAACTCAATACAAGAGCGAAAGAAGGTGGACACCATGTACAACGAGGATGGGCGTAAAAAACGCACGCAAGCGGAAGAGTCACATCACATGCATTCAGGGTACCAAGCCAACCATACTCACAACCTTCTTGAACAAGTTGCGCTTCAGCGCCTTGGTAAGGAATTGAGCCAACTACTTCACAGTCTTAACCTAGTCAACAAGAACGTTGCCCTCATGCAACAAGGTATGCAAGTAGAGATACTCAACATTGACGTGCTTTGTGCATGCATGGTGCACACCATTATTGCCAGCAATCGCAGCAGCACTCTCGTTATCACAATGTAGGGTGATGGACGACACAGGCTATCGCAACTCACCCAACAATCAACGCAACCACAAACTCTCACATGCTTCCCGCTACGCCATGACACTGTCGTGCCCCAGATGAGAAAGATCCAAAAAGTGCGGCTCTTCCCATCTGGGCTCCATACCCAGGCGTTGTCAATGTAGCCCACGGCCACCAGAGACGGCTGACGACGAAATGTGAGGCATCGGCGTGGGTGGAGACCACATACCGCAACACGCGGATGGCTGCATCAAGGTGCAGCTTGTGTGTGGCCTGTGAGGACTGGGTGAGGACATTCGCGACAAAGGCAATGTCAGCACGTGTGTGGTGCCAAGACACATAAGGGACATGATGACGCTGAGGAATGCCGTGATGTCCACCGTTGCACCCAAGGTGCTAGTGTTAGTGGCCTTCATCTTCGCCTGCCCGTCTAGGGTCATTGATGTGGAGGCGCTGGGGATAGTCGTCGGGAGATCGACAAAGTGGTCGGCTAGCATCTCCTTCAACCGCTACTTGATGTACCCGTATGATAGAGTGCGCAAGATCACGCTCAATCTCCATGCCAAAAAACATGTGCGCCATCCCGAGATCCTTCACCTTGTAGGTCGCCTTTAGCAACTCCTTCACCCGCTCAACAATGGCAAGGTCATGATGAGTAGGTCGTCCACATAGACGAGGATCGTAACTAAGGGAGTCCCTAGAGTGATGAAGACGGTCGGGTCTGTGGTGTTTCATATAAATCCACCCTTCAGATGGGTACGGCTGATCTCAATGTTCCAGCACCGAGGAGACTGCTTGAGGCCATAAAGGACCTTCCGCAGTCACCAGACTCGGCCCGTCCCGTCCTCAAAGCCATGGGGGTTGGACCATTTAGAGCTCCTCACCGTCGAGAGCACCGTTGAGAAAATGATTACGTCCATCTGGTGGAGCTCCCAGATATGCTGTGTGACTAGCCAAAAGAGCACCCAGATGGTGGTGAAACGACCAACTGGAGTAAATCCCTGGTCGTATTCAACTCCAACAACCAAGGAGAAGCCCTTGGCGGTGAGCGAGGCCTTGTCCTTCTCCAGAGTGCCATCTGGCCTATACTTTTGGTGGAAAACCCACTTTGTCCCGATGGCTCTGCGACCAGGGGGAAGCTCCACGAGCTCGTACACTGCGTGCTCGTTGACCACAGCAAGCTCCTCCCAACAAGAAGCCTCCCATTGCTTTACATCGGGAGGAGCACGGGCCTTGCGTAGGCTCTGTGGGTCAAATGCTGGTGGGGAAGACAATGGCGTCAGCACACAGGTGACAAAAAGTCATGCAGGGGCCCAGGCCAGAGTGGCAGAGACAACACGGCGATGCTCTTGGGAGATGAGAGTGTAGCCAAGGGCCGAGCCTGAGTGGATTTCCTGAGCAACGAGGCCAAGAACATTCAGGCCAAGGACCTTGGTGCCGGACTCATCGCTCACAACAATATGAGGGGAGGGAGGTGTGGCGGCGGGTGTGCGAGAGGCTAGACAGGGGGCCTTGGTGCAAGGACCTGGGGGAGGCGCCATCTTATGGGGCCAAAAGATGCCATCGGGAGTGCAAGTGTAGACCTGGTGCGCTGGGGTGCTAGTGACTGCAGACAGAGCTCGGCGAGGATAAGGTGGCAAGGCGGGGGTAGGCGTCGGCTCAGATGCCGGGGTATTGCTAGACACGCACAGATCCATGGGCACTTGTGCATCGGAGGCCGGGGGAGGGACCAAGGTCCCGCTTCCCGTTGGGTCAGCAGAGGGGCCAGTCTATGCTAGTGAATCACCTGAGGACTCCATTTTTTGTGTGTGTGGCATCGCCGGCAAGGGAACTGGCTGGCAAGGTGGACCGCGAGGAAGGAGCAACCATACCATCCACCGCCAGGGTTATGGATGTAGGCAGGCCAACCTGCACATCTGGGGCCGGAGTAGCTGCATGACAAGCATCTCTTCCACGAGAGGATAGGGGCGAGATAAGAGAGGTTGCAGACCAGATGCAAGGGAGATCGCGAGGGAAGAGGTCCTAAAAAAATAGGACATCGCGGGACTCAACAATGCGATGCCTGACTGGGTCCCAGAAGTGCCAAGCCTTAGACTGATGCGAGATACCGATGAAGGTGCAAAGACAGCCGCAAGGGGCTAGCTTGCCAACCCGCTGGTCTTCGGTGAGCCAGACACTGGCGATGCACCCCAAGACACGGGCTGCCCAAAGATTGGCCCGCTGTTTGCACCACAACGCACATGGTGTGGCCTGCCAGGGAAAGGGACCATGGGAAACGCAGTTCTACACCCAGGTCATGTAGGACATGGCTTCAAACAAGTAGCCATCGGAAAGACCGGACTTGACACGCATGGTACAGACAGCATTGGCCATGGTGCGGTTCCAGCACTTAAAGACACCATTCTGCTGCGATGTCCCAAGGATGGACGTCTCATGAAAAACTTCATGACTGGTGAGATAGGTAGTCATTTCCCCCATGTACTCACCACCACAGTCAGACCGAAAGCGATGAAGGGCACGGTCACACTCGCGCTCACGCACGAGGTGCCAAGCATGGATGGCAGAGGCCATGTCGCTCTTCCGGCAGAGACAAATCACCCAACGATAGCGTGATTAATCGTCCGTGAAGGTCAGGACATACTTGCCGCCTTCAAAGGTCCTCATGGGTCTTTGACTGGACGCGACCGGTCAAAGATCCATGAGGTCCAAGTGGACAAGCTCCGTCGGGTGAGTAACCCAATAGGCGGACACAAAATAGGAGGATCGGTGCACCTTGCCTCGGCCGCAGTCAATGCACTCGGTGCGGTAATGCCATCCGAAAGCGGAGGGATCAAGTTCAAGCCCGGGTTGGGTGCGGAGCATGCTATGAACAGCATCGGAGTACACATGGCAAAGGCGACGATGGAGAAGATGGACGTGCTGGGGAAAACAGCACTGGTGACAAAGACACAGGCAGTGTCAGAAGAGGGAGGGGAGACGGATGAAGGCAGACGAGTGGCGTGCACAAGGCTTTCACGAAATACAACACGGAACATGACCTGACCAAACGGGTGGAGGGAGACAATACCTATGACACAGGAGTGTCAGATGTCCATGCTCATGCAGTCGAGAGCCGTGACGGACAGGAGGCCGAGTCCCAAACCGGGCACGTACAGCACATTGGTCACGAAGATGTCACCGGACGTACTACGGAAGCGAACGACGCCAACACCACGAACTGGCAAGAATTGTCCGCACCCTGTCTGGACACTGTGAACATGGCCAATAGAGCTGAGCATGCTGAATGCCTAGCGATAGGACATCATGTGATGTGTGGCACAGGAGTTGATGTTCCATGTGCCATGATGGGCATGGACAGAGGCCGTAACGTTACAACAAGCAACAAAAGAGGATGCGGGAAGTGCGACAAAGGTCGCAAGCTGAGCAGACGTGACCGACGCAAAACAATCATGCCAGTCATCCAACCACTAGATGTCATCCTAAGCCCGTTCCGAAGAGAGACAGGTGGCTTCCCCAAGATTGCCTCCGAGGCCGGTCTCTGTCTTGCAGTGGGAGTCCTTTCGGTTAGCAGTCACACAACTCGTATTTCCCTGGGGAGGAGGCGCGATGCCGACCTGCGTGGTGATGAAGCTCTATAGCAGGCAGATCTAAGCTGCAGATTCGACAGGTGCCATGGACTGTGGGGTTGCCACTCTGTAAGAGGGATACGAGTTCCAATGTGGCCGAGGCTAGGGATAGCGGAGCGGCTGAAGTGGTACGTACCGTTGTGGCTGTGGTGAAGCATATTGTTGTTGCTGCTGCTGATGGAGGAGAGATGGTGAAGATATGGTTGAGGCTGAGGAGCCAGCTGCGGGGAGGAAGGGAACATCATGGAGTAGGTGATGGCCACAGTGCTACGAGGAGAGAACGAAGTGCCCGTGGAAACAGTGGAGGTGCCAAGGCAGTGCTCACGCTTACGGTGCATGGCGTCAATGATGCTGGCCTCGTTACTAGGGATGTGGTACGTGAACCAATAGTGCCCCGTTTGGCCACAGTTGTGGCACGTTAGGGTGGTGCCGCCAGAGCAAGACTGCTGCCCTTTTCCCTTGCCCTTCTCGTCCCTCTTTCCCTTACCCTTGGCGCTGCCCATCAAGGGAGTGCTGGAAGGAGGGATGGAGGAGCTGTCGGAGGTGGCAGCTACGATCGCGGAGGAGCCATCGCGCCGAAGCTGTATGTCCCTATGTGTCTCCTCAACGCTGAGGAAGAGATTGTATGCCTACAACATCAGAGTGTCCTGGGCCGCCAATGCCTCATGTATGGAGAGCCCGTAGTGGAAGAAGATGTCAGCGAATTCCCTAGTACCACCATTCTTGATGGTGGGAAGGGCGGAAAGCGGGGGAGACGCGGCAGTCTTGAGCAGGCGCCGGAGATGCTTTGTGTGGCGCCAGTAGGCGGTGAAGGACTCAGACTCTTTCAACCGAAAGGATTTGAAGTCCTTTGGAAGGCGGCTGACAGCCACCTAGCCGAAGGCGCGATAAGGCTGTGTCAGTGTGTCCCAAGCTCGCCGGGGGCCGGGGCTGATGTCTTCAGCGACGTCACCAAGGAACCACTCCAGGGAAATGCGGTCAGCATCCTGTGCCACGAGGATGAATGCGCGGACTGCACGGCCAGTCTCAAGCACCTGCTCTGCGAAGGTGTCGTCATGGGGACAGTGTATTACGGCCACATACTCTCCCCCTACGCCCAGATGCGATAAAGCAGTTCCTCAGAGGGGAATGACTCATCTCCGTTTAGTATTGGTGGCAGGAACTCAAAGTCCTTGTGCTGGGAGGGTGCGACCGCACCTACTCCGCACCCTAGGACACTGGTGATCATTTCGTGTTGCTGTTCCATCTTCTACTGCATTTTTGTTTGCACTACCACAGTCTAACCTGGACCAGGTTGTCTGGGGAGGACAGTTTGGCTGGTGCTGGTTGCAGCAAGCATCTGGTGCAGCTGATCGACTTGGCGCTGCAGGTCTGTTATGGGGTCTGCAGCGTGGAGTTTGCAGAGTGGTCCTGCGTGCCGCCAAAATTGTCCTGGCTAGGCATTTTTTCCTACTGCTGTAACTCTTGTTGCTTCAGCTTCTGCCATGACTGCCTATGTTGCAGTTGCTGTGGTGGCTGCTGCTGTTACTACTGCTGGTGCCGCTACTGTTGTTGTTGCTGTTGTTGCTGCTGCTGTGGCCGCTGACGTTGTTGTTGCTGCTTCCGCTACTGCTACCATTGCCACGGCTGCTGCCGCTACCACTAATTCTACCGCTTCTACTATGATAGCGGCTGTTGACACAATAATGTTTGCTAACCTTTTGCTTGTTTTTTTTGGTATTCTTCTTGGCTGGTGGGTGAGGCCGTGCTGGCCGTTGGCTCAGGGGCGGTGGCGGGGCTACCACTGCAATTGCGCAACGACAACATGCGGCCGCGGAGCTCCTACGACCGCTACTACAGCAGTTGGGACAGTGGCTGCTCAGTGTTTACCTGGCCACCCCGAACCTCGGCACATCGATATCCACCTCGTCACATCGATGTGATCCCCCCCACATCAGCCACCCTGGAACCACGAGCTCCCCTGGGGTGGGAACATGCAGTTTTCTGGGTTGTCCTGGGTGACGTATGCAGTCTGAGTCCCCTATTATATGCTGATGAAGTCGCGGGTCATCACCTTCTTTGCTATACTTTCTGCGTTTTTGCGTGGTAAGCCACGCTGAATCATGTTGGCAGCGTGAGTCAGTGCGGCTGACCATGCACGGCTTAGCAACCGTTTTCCAGGGATCTGCCAGGTGGCGGTTCAGATTCAGAGACTACCCAAGAAATCAGATTGATTTCTATTATAAGTGCAATGTTTGGCTCCCTGAGTTGAGATATCAAAGAGTGCATTGCTCAGTTTGAAGACCGACATTCAATCTTCAAACCCCCGACGTTGCAGTTTGTAATTCAAAATCATGATATCAAATCTTGAAGTTCGGACTTCAGATTTCGAAATTCAATGTCAGAATGTCGAAGTGCAAACTTCTGACATTGAAGTCGGCTGTTTGAAGTTCGAAGTTCAATGCTCATAGTTTGAGTTTAAGTTGTGACGGTTTGCATGTGAAACGTGAATGATGGAACTTAAGGCCGTGTCATGAATTCCATTCACTAAGCAAACCCTCGATCAAATCAATGTTGGTGTCGAAGCAGGCTCCCTTTGGTGACTGGGACAGGGGGGCGGGGAGGGG
>SZWC01000383.1:416642-442975 GCA_023375785.1 Penium margaritaceum
GGGGGGTGGGGGGGTCAGACCTAGCGTAAAAGTTGAACGCGAACTCGATCCACATCGATGCCCCATCGATGTGGATCACGATTCTGCGGCTGCGGTGATAGGGTCACCCCGGAACCCCGGGACAACACTGCGGCTGCTGCTATGCAGCTAGAGCTCCGTCTACTGCTGTTGTGGTTTCCGCTGCTGTTACGGCTGCTTCCGCTGCTGCTGCCGCAGTTGCCGCTGCTGTCGCTGGTACTGCTGCTACTGTTGCTTCCGTTGCTGCCACTACTGTTGCTATTGCTGCAACTACTGCCGCTCGTATTGCCGTTGCAGTTGCCGATGCTGCTATCACCGCTACTGCGGCCACTACTGCTGCCATTGTTTCTACTGTTGTTGTAGTCGCTATCGCTGCTACCACTGCCACTACTACCGCTGTTTCTGCTACTGCTGCTGCTGCTGCTATGGCTTATACCACCAAAATTGTGCAGTGGCAAGTTTTGGCCGCGGTGCTACTGTGGTCGCTGCTATTGCGGTCACGGCAGCGGCTGCTGCTGCGCAACTACAGCCACAGCTACTGTTGTCGTGGCCGAGGCTAATGCTGTGGCTACTACCGCTGCTGCTTTCGCTGTTGCCCCTGATTCTGCTCGTGCTACTGCTGCTACTGCTATAGTCACTGCCGCTGCTGCCGCTGCCACTACTGCCGCTGTTGCTACTGCTGCTGGTCTACCTTTTCTCTGCTCACATCCCTGCCATCTCGGAGGGGCGATACATTTTGCGCTGCCGCTCCGGACCAAGAGGCAAAGGTCGACCCGCCTGCATCCACATCCCTGGCAGGGGATGGCCCAGATGCTCCTCCCTTGCCATCAACATCACCAAGCAATTCCCCTACCGGCAATGCCACGCACCCATCGGAGACGGAGTCCTCCGCTAAGTCACTAGCCGAGCCTGACCCCTTGACTGACCCTCTTCCGGGCTCCGATGCACTTGCCCCTATGGATCAGTCCGCGCCCACCGGTACCCCGACATCGGAGCCGGCACCCACCCCTGCCTTGTCCCCTCGTCCTCACCAGACCCCCTTTGCCGTCACTGGTACCCCAGCGCACCGGGTTTACACCCACGCTCTCGGTGGCATCCTGCGGCTCCATAAGCCAGCGCCTCCCCCTGGTCCTCGCACCAGTGCCCCCCATCCAGCCCCAAGCACGCCTGTTGCTACTCCTTCCTCCCCTCACACTGTTGTGAGCGGTGAGCTCGGCATCAAGATCCTTGGCCTGATGGCCCTTGGCCTCGTTGCTGAGGACACCCAACCAGGCTTGGCCCTGGGCTATGCTCTCATCTCCCAAGTGCATCAACGTGCGGTCTCCGCCACCCTGGCCCGGGCCCCTCCGGGACTTTGCGCCGCCCGTGTGCTGACGGCACAGCTTTCCCCACTAGCACCCGACCCACAGAGCCTACGTGGGGCCCGTGCCACTCCCGATAAAGATCAATGGGAGGCTGCCTGTCGGGATGAGCTTACTGCCATCAACGAGCACGTAGTGTATGAGCTCGTGAGCTTCCCCCTGGCCGTAAGGCCATCAAGAAAAACTGGATTTTTTGCCTGAAGTGGAAGCGAGATGGAACACTAGATAAGTACAAGGCCCGGCTAAATGCAAAGGGCTTCTCCCAGGTTGTTGGAGTTCACAACGATCAGGTCTTTGCTCCGGTTGACCACTTCACCACCAGCCGGGCGCTCTTCAGCCTAGTCGTGCAACATGGTTGGGAGCTCTACCAGATGGACGTGAGAAATTCATTTCTTCACGGTGCTCTCGATGGTGAGGAGCTCTGTATGGTCCAGCCCCGTGGCTTTGAGGACGGGACGGGCCAAGTCTGACGACTGCAGAAGGCTTTGTATGGCCTCAAGCAGTCTCCTTGGTGTTGGAACATTGAGATCAGCCTTGCCCTTCTGAAGGACGGATTTATCCGCAGCACCACAGACTCAGCACTCTTCATTGCCCCTCCTCGGACTCCTTTAATTACAATCCTTGTTTACGTGGACAACCTACTCATCGCATGTCCCGACCTTGTCACTATTGAATGGGTGAAGGAGTTGCTGAAGGCGACCTAGAAGATGAAGGATCTCAGGCCGGCGTAGGGGTTTCTCGGCATGGAGATTGAGCGCGATCTTGCACACGGTATCATGAGGTCACATAAGGCAATGTACGTTCAGATGCTAGCCAACCACTTTGCCAATCTCTTGACGGCTGTCCCCAGTGCCTCCACCTCGATGACCCCAGACAGGCAGGCAAAGCTGGAGGGTACTGATTCCATCACCTTGGGTGCAACGGTGGACATCAGAGCGTTCCTTCGCATCATCGGGTCACTCATGTTTCTTGCCACCACCAAACGTGCTGACCTTGCCTTTGTCGTGAATGTTCTGACCCAGTTCTCACAGGCCCCACATTAGGTACACCTTCAGGCAGCCGTCCGTGTGTTGAGGTATGGTCTCCACCCCACGCCGAGGCCTCAAATTCCGTCGTCAGCCGTCCATGATGGTTTTGGGCTACAGTAACAGCGACTAGGCATGAATCCCAGGTGGGAAGAGCGGGAATGGTTTGATCTCTCTCATTGGGGACAAGGCAGTGTCATGGCGTAGCGGGAAGTAAGGATGTGTCGCACACAGCACATCAGAGGCAGATTACGTGGCTTTGGGCACTGGTGCATGTGAGAGTGTATGTCGCTTGTTGGGTGAGTTTTGTCAGTCTGTGTTGTCCATCACCTTGCATTGTGACAACAAGAGTGCCGCTCCGATTGTCAAAAATGATGGTGTCCACCATGCATGCACAAAGCACATCAATATTGATTATCACTACGAACGTTCCTTCATCTACTTGGACTAGCACTGTCAACACCATCTCACTTGTTTGACCGCCCTATCAGTGCTATGATTCAAACTTCATCATCGATATGTGAAATTCAAGGCACCTAAAACTTGAGAAACAGTAGAGAAAGACTTTCATTTCATGTGTACATGAACACGATTATTTCCATGAAATTTCATATGAGACTTGACGACTATTTTTAATGCACTTCAACCGCACATCAAGTTTATGGAGCCGAAACATATCTTCCCACTTTTCAGTCATTCAATTAGTTTGGACATTCTCTTGAGTTCACTTCACTTACGTAGACATGGTTGATGTGTTTATTGACCGAGATGGAGCCCCTGTTTTGGAGTATTTTATCGATATATGTTTAACTACTTTGATGCATCACACCTTAAGCATATGATCAATTCCTAAAGATTGTCAATTCAGATTTGCTTATACTTTTATCAATGACAAGAAGGAACGGCATGACTTAAAGCTAAAGGCCATTGGCCTTAGCCTTTGATACTTCACCACCTTTCATCACTCAATCGGGCACCCACAATACTAGTGTTGAAACAAGATCGTGATCATCACTGAAAAAAATTTCCTCGTCTATTTGTCTTGTACGACTTTGAGTGAGAATTTCTCATGCTTTCTTGCAAAATACAAGACAAGACTAAGACTTGTTTTTTCTCATGCAAGATTGAGACAAGATCATAAGCCAGTCCCAATTGTCGACGTGAGGCCCCGTAGAAAAATGGGACTCGCCTTGCGTGTAAATGGCACAAAAAAGGAATTGAAAGCCACGTGATGCTATGGCTTGTGAGGACGCGATGCGACAAATGTGCCATGTACTTTTGTATAGAGTTAACATGGTACTCACTTATGTACCATAGCAGCATATCTCTTTGTGTTCATGGATGTTGTGTGGCGATGGAAAATGATGACGATAGAAAGTGGTGCAGGACGTAAATACCTTTCTCGTAGGTGTTGACAAATCTGTTGAAGTTCTGTTGGCCACTCACATGTCTATGCCCTCTTGTCTCAATCTACATGGCACACACCTGTACAGATTAAATGACCATGGCCGTACCTGGGGAGACGCCACACAAGCCCGCCTTGACTGCTGGCCCTCACTCCATGAAGTAGCTGATTTACCCAGAATTACCCTCTGGCACATGCATGGCCATCATTTGATCATTTTGCATTGATGTCGTTGATGCTAGGGTTCGTACACTCTGATTGCCGTTCCTTGCATCCTTGTGACTTGCTTGTGGGTGTTTGGGGGAGCTGCATGATTTTCCCGGGTGCTGATCCTTAGGGGGACACCGTGTCAGCCGTTGGTTGTACATTGGTGAGAACCCAATCTAGTTACAACAGCTCCACTGGGGCAGGTGCGGCTTCTGCACGCAGCCGTCAGCAGCAGTATCAGCAATTGGCTGTGTCTGCAGCCTTAAAAGCTGGCCATCCTGGATTCACCACCTCTTGACGGCCCACCTAATGAAGACCTGGACTCGCCGCACACAGCTGCACGCTACGCTGAGCGTAGACAAGAGAATCAGCAGGTCGATGACTAGCCACAACCCACAAGAATGTAACCACCTGTCCCGCCTTAGACATCTACCCCTGCATCAGCCACGAGTCCTACTCCAGATCCTAAAACAGCGGATACAGACGAACCGTCTACGGAACGGTGATGTGCTCGGAGTGATCCACGTTCTGCCTCCATAAGCTTGGCCATTGCTATCCTCGACTCCGCAGAAGGAGCTGCCGCAACCTTCTTGGCTACAGCGTGCACTTGTAGGGCTCTGATATAGACCGTAGTGGGAAGAGCAGCCGTGGCCTACGCACATGCAGCGGCATCTCTCACCTTGCTTGTGGCCATTGCAGCGAACACAGCCACACAGGACATAGCAGCGGTTGCTGTTGTGGCCACCGCACCATCCTCTGTATCCGGCGCAACTGCCAGTGCCGTCAGGTCTATCCGGACATCTACTGCATCTACAGTTCTGACTCCTACCGGCTCTCCTCGCGATCTCACCCACTACACCACTATTGGAGTTCTCATCGCTTCAGCACCAGTAGACGTTGCAGGAGCCATAGTCACAGGATTTCTCTGCCTGACAGTGGCCGTTTCCGTGTGGGTGGCGGTCCTGTTCTCCTTTGCGGTCACTATGGTACCACCACTTCATTTGCACTCCTTCCCCATCGCTATCCTGGTGAGTATTCTGTCCGCTCGATTTCCTCTCTTGCCCCCCATCTAAGTTCCCATCATGCCATGGCCAAAGGAAACCATAGAAGCATTGCAAGCTGCACTGAGTGAGGCACAAGCAGCTCGCCGCAAAGTAGAGGACGAGCTGCTCCATAGGCGGGAAGCTCAATATGAACTGGCCACCACCATGGCTACACTTGTCATAGAGCCCATGTGCACCATCCCTGCTCTTACTACTGTTCTGCCTTCTGAGGAGACTGCATGTGCTGACTCGTCTGCTTAAGTTCCTCCTAGTGGTGGTGTTTCCAACTCCTCCTCATCTGCTCTCTCCGCAGCTGCTCTTCCTCGAATCCTCCTCGCTACAAGGCAGAAGGAATTTGAGACCACACAGCCTCAATTTACATCTAAGTTCACCTTCACCTCGTGGGAGACCTGCTTCAGCGCCTGGACCTAGGGCGAGCTTCTCTGGCAGTACTACTCTCCCGCCATGCCGCCATTTGTTCCGCAGTCGGCTGAGGCGGCTCGGGCTGTACGTGCCCTCATCAATGTCGAGCCTGAGGGCCTTCTTGACGACATTAGTACGTATAATGCAGACCCCACTCGTGGTACCCCGCTGACCCTATTGGTTCCTACGCTCTCATTTGTTGCCGCAAAACTGTGACGGGACATGCAGCCCAGAGAGCTCTTACCGTGCAATTCAACACACTTCATATGCGGGCGGATGAGACTGCAGACGAGTATTGGGCGTGAAGCTTGCGCCTCTTGCTCGACCTGGGCAAAGCTGCACCGGTGCCCCTCTCCCCTTGCTTGTCCATTGTCGCTAGCCTTATTCCAGAGCTCTCTAATCTCTACCTGCATGTCTCTCAAGCAGAGCTCAAGCGTCTTGTTGTTGTACCAATACCTGAACAGTCTCCACCAGGGATCGGCCCCCTCTATGAGTTCACTGCCACTCGTCTCACATATTGGTGGAGCAACTTGCAGAACAAGCGTATGCACCGTGCAACTCTCGCTACCATGACCACCTCTTCCTCATCATCTACTGCGTCCATCGCCTTCACCTCCTCCTCTCCTTCTACGGCAGCTGCTCACACCACCAACGCTGCTCCTCGTGGTGGAGGCAATGGGCCAGGCTATGTGGGGGGTCGTGGTGGCAAGGGTCGTGAAGGTGGCCGCAGTGGCAAGGTCTCCTCCGGCAATTCCGCCCCTACAAGCGTTACCTGCTTGACCTGCGGTACCACCAGTCACTCCGCTCCCAAGTGCTCGGCACCATGTGATGATGCTTGCCTGGCATCGTCTATGCACGCTTACTGAGCCCGCATAGGTGTTACCTCCTCTTCCGCCACAGCAACCATGACTGTCGCATCTTCCTCCGCTCCCTCCTCCTCTGTCTCTGAACTTACCACCACTCTTGCCCCGCTCTCACCGGTCCGTGGGGCTGGATCCCACCTCCGTCTGGGCCTCCGTACTATGGTCCACCCTCTTCTCATAACTCCGTGCCTACCTGGTCCAACGACGAGGGTCACTTCTCCGATCGCTTCTTCGACCACTCCTCCAACCGCTCCTTTGACCATCGCTATAAGGAATGCACGCTTGAGCGCCGTCTGGCAGAACTACTCCACCTGCACTCTGAGGGAGGTGATAGTGTGAGTGGCTAGTCCCGTGTGTTTATTTGTGAGTCCGATGCTGCCCTTCGTGGTCCTGCCTCCAGCTGTGTACAGAGGGTCTTGCCTGATGATCGTTCATGGATTGAGGAATGAAAGTCTAATACGTTCCCAACTCATCTTGGTCACATCTCTCCCCACACCTTGTTGGGGACTGTCGCTGTCTGCCTCGTTCTTCCCTCCACTCAAGTGTCATCTAGTCTCTGGATCATTGACTCCAGGGCCACTCACCACATTACCTCCTGTCGCTCATCCTTTGTCTCTCTTGGATCGTCGGCTCTGTTCGCTCTGTACACATCGGCTCTGGCCAAATTCTCCTTGTCCAAGGTGTTGGTGTTGTCCGCTTTGCCGTTCCTGGTGGCACAATGTACCTTCCTAACATCCTTACATGCCCGATCTTGAGGTTAGTCTTCTCTTCATGACAACCCTTGACAACCAGGGCATGGACTTCTCCTCCATCCGGGACATTGCCTCTATTACGCTTTGCTCATCCGGCTGTGCTGTCCTTCACAGAGTGCGTTGTGATTGTCTATTTTATGTTCCTCTCACGTTGCCTCCATCTTTAAATGCCTCTACCCTTGTTCATGTCGCACCCTCCTTGTCTCCTGTGCATGTGGAGTTTTTGCACCGTCACCTTTGTCACATTCACACTACTGCCATTCAGCGTCTTCTCTGTCTTCGTCTCGCCACTTGCCTTCACGCTGCCACATTTGCACCTCCATGCTCCTATGCCTGCCTAGACTATGCCAACGGTAAGATGTACCATTCCCTGTTCACAGCCACTGATTCCACCACCTCCCATCCCCTTGACCTCGTGCACGCTGATTTCATGGGTCCCTTGCCTTATGACTTGCTTGGTTGTCTTGGTCGCTACGTGTTGTGCTTGACTGATGATTGCTCTTGCTACCGGTGGATCTTTCCCTTTCATCACAAGAGTGATGTCACTGATCTTCTTGAATCTCGGCGGCATCATGCTAAGCGCGCCTGTCTTTTTCCCCTGCGTGTTTTCCGGAGCGACCGGGGTGGTGATTTTTTGGTCCCACCTCACGCTTTCTTGAGTCACATGGTGTTCATCTTGAGTCCACTTCCACCTACACTCCTCAACAGAACGGCGTCTCCAAACGTTGGAATTGCACCTTGGCCGACGGGGTGTGCTCCCTCCTCTCCGCTTCTAGTCAATCCCAGCTGTTCGCCTTTGAAGCCATGTCCTACATGACGTGGTTCTGGAATTGTGTCCCTCATGGCCCACTCCCTTATACCATCATGCCCTTTGAGCACGGGACAGGTTACCGTGCTGACTTGCGTCTTGCCCGTGTGTGGGGGTGTCTTGCCTCCATGTGGCTTCCCACTAACCAACGGGATGGTAAGCTCTCCCCCCGTGGTCGATTGTGTTTCTTCCTTAGTGTCTCACCGTTCTCTAAATCTTGGCGCTTTTGAGATCCTTCTCGATGTCGTGTCCTTGAGTTTTGCGATGCATTCCTTTTTAGCACTTGTTTGAACGTTGTGTTCCCCGCTTCGCGTCTGTGTTCCCCTCTCTGCCTTCTCGGGTTGGGGGTGGCAGTCCTCTCTCTTGGTTCTCTCATCTCCCCTCGATGTGTCCGTTAGGACCCGCTGTCACTTCTGAGCCCTCTGCCTCTTCTGCGTCCTCTGCCCCTTCTGATCCCTTGGCCGCCTCTGTCCCTTTTGTCTCTTCTGATTCCTCCTCTGAGCCCTCTTTCTCTTCAGACCCCACTATCTCTTTGAACCCTCCTCTGCCTTAGACACCTCTGCGCCTCCAGCTCCCTCTGAGCCCCCTGCGCCCTTTGTTATACCTTCTCCCTCTGTACCCTCGCACCCCTGTTCTCCTTCCGCGTCATCACAACCCTCTACGCGTATCCCCTCCCTTCCTCCTGTCTCACCCTACACCCTTGGTAGTCACCTCAGGGAACTCCCGTCCCACTCTCATCCTGTTGTCTCTAATGACCGTGGTCTTCGCGCCCTTGGTCTTGTGACTTCTGCATTGCCCACGATTGCCTCTGTGGTACATCTCAGCACTTCCCTTGGCTACTCCCTCATTGAGCAGAACTCTTGCCTTGCCCTTTCCTTGTCCGTGGCTGGGTATGTTGCCTTGTGCTTTTCTACTCCTGCTCTTTTTCCTCTTCCACCAGAACCTCTAACTGTCCAGGCCACCGACTCTCCTCTGTGGGAGTAGGCTATGAAAGCCGGACTTGATGCATTGTCTGAGCATGGTATGTATGAGCTCGTGGATCTTCCATCAGGCTGCAAAGGTGTCGCCGCCAAATGGGTCTACTGTTGCAAGCTGAACCCTGACAACACCATTGACAGGTACAAAGTGTGTCTCATGGCAAAAGGCTTCACTCAAGTACCCGGGGTTGAATTTGATGAGACGTTCGCCCCAATTGGACGGTAAACCAGTGCCAGGGCACTGCTCAGTCTTATGGTTCAGCATGACTGGGTACTTGAACAGATGGACGTCAACAATGCCTTTCTCCATGGCAAACTTGACGAGGACATCTACATGGTGCAACCACCCGGATTTTTGGATGGAACCAATTGAGTATGGCACCTGCGTAAGGCCCTCTATGGTCTAAAGCAGTCGCCACATTGCTGGAACCAAGAGATCACGTCCTGTTCCTCAGTGCTCCCACCAAACCACTTGTTTCCATTCTTGTCTATGTGGACGATCTCCTTATTACTTCTCCACATGTCGCCCCCGTGAAGGCTGCAAAATCTCTCCTACAGTCAGCATACAAGATGAAAGACCTCGGTCCAGCACGCGAAATGCTGGGCACGAAGTTAGAACGTGACCGCACACGTAATACCTTGCACGTTCACCAAGCTGCGTAGGTCCGCAACTTGGGGGAGCGTTTTGGACCACTCTTTGCGTCTGTTCCCATAGCCTCAACGTCCATGACCCTAGCAAGTCAATCGCTCCTGAAGTCCTTGGAGTAATCCAAGTTGGGGGAGACTGTAGATGTGATAGAATACCTTGGATTCATTGGCTCTTTGATGTACATTGCTACCACTACGCGTGCTGATGTTGCATTTGCGGTGAAATTTCTGTCGCAAATCCCTCAGTGTCCACGAGAATGTCATCTTGAGGTTGCATTGCGCGTGGTGCGGTATGCACTATCCACGCCTTGCATCAGGTTGTACTTTTGTGTGCAGCCCACGGTCCTTGTTGACGCCTTCATTGACAGTGACTGGGCACATGACTCTAATGCATGCAGTCGAACGGGGTACATCTTCATGTTTTGTGGAACAGCGGTCTTGTGGAAAAGTGGGAAACAGTATGTGTTGAATGCAATACCGCTGAGGCTGAGCATGTGGCTCTTGGCGCAGGCACATGTGAAGCTGTCTGACAATCAAAGCACAAAGGCCAGTGCAAAAAACAATGACATGCATCACTCTCGCACCAAGCATATCAATGTGGAGCATCACTTTGTTGGTGAATGCATTGTTGCTAGCATTGTCCAAGTTGCTTGGGTGGACACACGGTCTCAAAGAGCTAACTTTCTCATCAGGGCCCTTAGCCAAAATGTCTTCAAGAGTGCTATCCATGATGTTGGCCTCAATTGTCCTCGTGACCCAGGCTGAAGTGCATGGTGCTTGCCTGATTCTGTTTGTCTCTCATCCTTATGAACGTGCCATGTCCCATGTGTGTGGGCTATTTGCCCGTGGGTCATGGGGGAGTGTTTTTGGGGAAATTTTATTGGCCACTCGCATCTCTACACCCTCTTGTTTCACTCCACATGGCGCACACATGTACACATTAAGTGACCATGGCCTTACCTGGGGAGACGCCACATGAGCGCACCTTGACTGCTGGCCCTCACTCCATGAAGCAGCCGATCTACCCAGAACTGCCCTATGGCGCATGCATGGCCATCATTTGATCATTTTTCTTTGATGTGGTTGATGCTAGGGTGTGTACACTCTGAATGTCGTTTTCTGCATCCTTGTGACTTGCTTGTGGGTGTTTAGGGGAGTTGCATATTTTCCTGGGTACTGATCCTTAGGGGGACACCGTGCCAGCCGTTGGCTCTACACTGGTGAGAAGCCACCCTCGGATTCAATCCGAGCAAGTGGGCTCGACCCCCGGGTGGTGGTGCACGTCGACTTGAGCATCTGCTTGGTGCCGGTGTGTCCTCACCGGCTTAACACTCTCGTCCCCCACCCCCTAGTCTCTGTCTCTCTGATGACTTAACTTTGCAAGTCAAGAGTTCCACATCCATAGCGTCTGATGCTATCTAGCTCACGTTACCTTGTTTGCATATCTAGGTAGGTAGTTTTCTAGCAACTAAAGCATCAAATCTGAACCTTGGGTGTAGTGTTACTTATTTTGGATGTGAGGCTGCAATATAAGTTCATATGATTTAGTATAATTCATTAAATAGATTTATGTAAAATCAGTTCTTGGGGAATCTTTCAACTGAAAATCAGGTGTATGGAATCCCCAGGCATTTCATGACTGCATTGAGAAAAGGTTGCCGTTGAATAGAATTTTTTTCCATGATTTTGACTATGGAGTACTGTATTTTTTCTTTCTCTTTTTAGTATTTTTATTTGTTCTATTGTGTTTATAGAGACTTAGTTAGCTGGCTTCTAATGACTAAGGAATTTAGCATGGTTGGCGATCGTGTGGGACAAAAACTTGGAGCTCTTACCGCAACTCCTCTAGCCACATGTATGTCTCGCTGTACCACAATCATAAGGCATGACTCACGCCCAATGGTGGTCCTACGTGACTGCCATGAGCCGTAAATCATGCCCCATGGCTCATGACTTTTGCTGTCCAGCGTCACATTGGACCATCTCCACGCGGTGGAGCACAACCACGGATTTGCTGTTCGGAAGTCCAAAGCACTGTTATGTGGTGTCCAATGCAAGCACGCATGCTAAGCTCACACAACATCGTGCGGAATGTTTTTTCCATCGCAGAACGCCCCGCGCATTTTGAAACGCTCAAAACCATCGAGCAGGCAAACCGGCGATTAGTGATTAGCGAGCTGCTCACAACGTGTAGGGTGTAGTACGTAGTAAGCAACAAGCAGCAGTAGCAACAGCAATTGTAAGCAGCAAGCACAAGCAATAGCAGCGGTAGCGAGTAGCAACCAGCATCAGCAACAACGAGGAACAACAGTGAGCAGAAAGCAGCAGCAACGAGCAACGAGCAGCAGCAGCGAGCAGCAGCAGCGAGCAGCGAGGAGCGGCAGGAAGCAGCAAGCAGCGAGTACCAGCAGCAAGCAGAGAGCAACAGCAGCGAGTGTCAGGATGGATTCCGCGTGGTGCGGTCCTGACGTTGGTCTGATAGGCTCTATTGGTTCACGTCTACTGTTTTGGGCAAATCTGAGACTGAGCGTGAGCTTTCTGGTCGCCTCACGCTATGTGAGCAGGAATTTAGAGACAGTCAGTTTGCGAAGGGAATAACATCGTTTTGCGTTAGTTTTTTAGCATGGACATGATAACAACATTTATAGGGCTAGTCATGAGCTTTCCAATGCACCAAACCGCGCGCGATTCAGCCAAGCGTACCCCAAGTTATGCTTGCCGAAGTGCAGGTTTCACCCACCACAGAAACGCCTAACGCCTCCATGGTGCGCACACGCCATGGCGCCTTCCTTCATGTGCGAAGCGCCTTTCCCAAGGCGCAGATCCTCTTGCACGTGGTTTAGGGGTCTCCTGCACTGTTTTCACTCACCCTACCCACTTTTGGGTCGAGTTTGGTGATGGGGTGTGACGAGGTTCGAAACCTGTCCGCGGACCTGCAGTCAGAATTTTGACTAAGTCCCTGAGTAACAAAACGTACTACTGAGTTTCGGACGCCGAGCCATGATTTTGGCCAAGTCGCTCAGTAACAACCTGCACTACTGGATCCGGTGGATGATCCGCCGGATCAGGTGGATCATCCACCAGACGCCTCGGCAGGCCTATCGGAGCAATTTCTCCAGATGGTAACTTTGTTACTCGGTCCGGTCGATTATCGACCGGATTTCGAGTCGCAGCAGGCTCCCAGAGCCGCTGCGCATACCCCAACTTTGGAAGGCCATATCTCCCTCGATACTTGTTCGATTCCGGCAAAACAACTTCCACCGGATTCAGCAACTTGTCGAATTTTAGGGGCAATCCTTCATTTGAGGATCCGAGTAATCTTCGAGTCGCCAGATCCGCCGGAGCGGCGTTTCCAATTCCTGGCGGCTCGTCAGCGCCTCCCGGGGCCGCACTTGGGCATGCGGAGGGGCAATTTTTTCAACAGCGAGTAGCAAGCAGTAGCAGTGAGTAGCGAGCAGTAGCAGTGAGCAATGAACACCAGCAAAAAGAAGCTAGCAGTAGTAGTGAGCAGTAGCAATGAAGAGCAAGCAAAGTGCAAAAGTAGAGAGCAGTGTGCATGAGTAGCGAATAGCTGTGAGCAATAGCAGGAACTGCAAGAAATAGCAGCAACAACTTTGAGAACCTCCCTCCTCACCCCTACCTGGACCCACCCACCCCGGTAGGGCCCCCCTCCCCTCCTCCGTACGACCTCCTTGCCCCCTCCGTGGACTCCCCATCCCCGAAAGTCCCCTCTCCTTACCTCCACAACCCCCCCCCCCTTTCCCGTAGGGCCCCTTTCTCCACCGCCCCGTGGGTCCCCTTTCTCCACCCCCCCCGGTGCATCCCCTCTCAACCTGCCCACATTGTGTGTCCCCCGTAACTCCGTAGCATCCCCCTCCCTCACTCCGTAAGCCCCCTCCCCTTCCCCGTAGGGTCCCCCTCCCCCATCCATGGGCCTGCTCATCCCCATAGGGCTCCCCTTATCCCCTACGTGGACCCCCCCTCCCCATCCCCTCTCCTCTTCTCCCTCCCCCTTCTTCTCCCCTTCTCTCTCCATCTCCTCCTCCTCCCCTCCTCCCCACCATAGACCCCCCCAACCTCCTCCTAGTACTTTCTCCCACTCCTCCTCCCAACGCACTTCCTTTCTCATTCACTCACACTCACTAACTCACTCACTCACTCACTCACTCACTCACTCACTCACTCACTCACTCACTCAGGGGGCTATCAAACAGGCTCCTAAAGGGGGTGGTCCCGGGCAGCCCAGGTTTCGGGCCCATGTCAGACTGGGCCTGCCACATCAACAGGCCCCCGCGGTCCTGGCAAACCGGGTTTCGCCACGTGGAGTGCCTCAGCAGCTGCACACGCCACGTCATCGACCTGTCCACATCACCCACATCTACTAGACTGCATAGGAGACCGTTTGAGGCACGGAGGGTACCGGCGGATAGCCCTGGGAGAGGGCTCCACACCGGGCCCTCTCCAACTCCACCACATGGCACACAGAGGGAGCGAAGAGCAAAGAAGCCCGGCGGACTGCTGACATCAGCATTTCCGCCGGGATATGGTGGGCCCGCTCTGCACGACGCACCGTTCCAGGCGAGAGCGGGCCCATTGGAAAGCCCTCGGTGGGAGCTTTCTAATGGGCCCACTCTCGTCCTGCCATGTGGCGGGAGTGGGGAGAAAGGAGGAGAAAGGGGTGGCGGCGAGCCTCCCATGGGGGGGTTGGGTGGCACCCACGGCGTGCTATCCCCCCACACGTATGGAACTGGCGGCCTCGGGCAGCAGGCAGTAGCAGGGGGAGGTCCACCGCCACCCCCTCTCCCTCTGCTCCTAGCCCTGATCCCTCGATCGGGGGGGGGGGGGGGGGGGGGGGGGGGGGGGGGGGGGGGGGGGGGGGGGGGGGGGGGGGGGGGGGCGAGGGAGGCCCAGCGGGAGGGGGGGGAGCGGAAGGTGGCCGGCGGGGACAATGCCCAACCGCCAGCCACCAAATGGCGGACAACGGGGGAGGAGGGGAACGAACGGAGAGGGATGACCCTGGGGATCGACGGCCCGGATGGCCACCCCCTTGGGCCGTCGATCCCCACCATCGATGAGCCTGGGGGGACAGGGGGTCCCCTCTCACTTCCGCGAGAGGAGTCCCCTCTCCTCGCGAAGGGGGGACCATGATTTTTCTGAAGCACACACCGGAGGGGGAGGGGGTTTCTTGAAATTCCTTAAGGGTGTATTTCTGGAATACCCTGGGTACTTGGTAACACCCGAACATCCTCCTTCAGCAAGAACAGCCCCATCGACCCCAATATTCCTACCTGAAAATCCAAAAAAATGATATCTTGAGCACATCAACCCGTTTCAGGGAACTCTTAGGATCCTGCCCTCATCGCCATTGCCATCGACGGAAGAAACCCCTCTCCAACCACCCACAACCCTGTGGGTGGAAGACCCTACAGTCAAATTCAAGGAGGTTGAACAACCGAAACACCCACAACGGCCAGCCCGCAGCAGATGCAAGATGAGTGTTAAAGGGCCACTAAGCTGGCAAAAGAAACAGGGGGAAATCCAAGCAGCAGAGCAGGAGAGGGGAAGACGGCGAACAGTCAATGAGGTGCGATAGAAAGCATCACCGGAAAGGATAGATGAGAGGCAAGAGTGACAGCGCAAGAGCAGAGAGGCGGCGTGTGATCCAGTAACGAGCATAGAGGCACGTCGAGAAAAGGTAACTCGGGGGAGTCAAGGCAAGGAGAACGCATGGGTGGAGGACGCAGCGAGGAGGATAGAGAACAAGCGAGAGACAGGGTGTCTTGACGAGGATGGTACTTTGACCATGGAATCCGGAGTATAGGAGAGGCCCAGGGTGAGACCGGGGATGGCGGAGACGCCAAGGGGCATGCGATAGACCGGCCCTCAAGGGGGCAGTGGGACGATGGAGGCGGAATTGGATCAATGGAGGGAGAGCCCGAGTACACGGGAGACCACGGGATAGAGGGCACAGGGGATCGGAGCGGCGAGGACCGGATGACCCCTTGGCTAGGTTACGGTGGGAGGTTCACACAGCGTGTGCGACAGTACAGGAGGACACGGGGGAGCGTCTATGGGGTATGAAGAGCAGATAGGATGATACGTTGCAAACCTCCATGCCCACTGGGAGGAGCTGAAGGCGGTCCTCTCTCAGACCCGTTCTGACACGGAGGCCCTTCACCATGAGGTCGCAGTCTGTAGAGCACCACGCCAGGCATATGACCTGTGGATGGAGCACCTCACGGCAGATATCAGGCAGCTGCAAGAGGGGGTGATCCTACAGGAGCACTTCTTAGGACATGAACGAGTACTCCAGTAGGGGGCCATTCGGGATCTTTAGTAGTAAGTGGTGAACTTAGGGTCCCAAGCCAGTTTACTCACAGCACAACAGGACCCTGGCAGTGGACCTTTTCCTACGTGAGGTCCCACGGGCAGTGAGAGATGCGCCCATCCCTCGAGTGTAGGGTGAGATAGAGATGACCTCGCAGGAGGATGCAGAGGTGATGAGGGAGGCCGCATCAGGGGGCGGCTCTGGGCAGGTCGCTCAAGCTGCACGACGTGAGGGCAATTGTGGTAGGGAGTCGTCCCGACATCGGACACAAGGGGGCCAAGGGTCTGGAGTCTCAAGGGGATTAGGCACAGGAGGGGGTGGACCCGATGATGGAGATCAAATCGGTGTGGGTCAGTAGTGGGGACGTCACTGGCCACGGTCCGCGACCTGCCTCAGACACCAGCACAGGGGGACTCTCTGGAGCACGATGTACCCGCTAGCATAGTGGGGCATCCCGGCGGCGGCGGCTGCACCAGCGTCAGCAAGAGCGTGTATTCATGGCTGGAGTAGTTTCGCCCGCGATGGAGGGAGCCCCCACTAGGAGTGAGGGTACTAACCCAAGGGGATCCCAGGATAGGTCAAAGGAGGCAAGCAGGTCGGGCTGGGAGGATGCACGACAGTTAGCAGGAGGGTGGACATCAGACGACAAACTAGGGGAGGAGCCGAGTATGTTGGGAAAGGAACCATCCGGCTCAGTTTCAGGTCCACAGGAGCAAATTCCAGGAAAGTACCAGATGCCTGCTCCAATTGTCAATCCAACTTCACCATTGGAAAGATCAGGTGGCAAAATGTCTACGGTCTAAGTTTGAGGCCGATCCAACGGTCGGATTGGGATATATGAATTTTCGAAGTATTCGGGGTCATGGACCGCCGATATCTGGGTGACCATGGGCGATGGCTCCATGCCTTAGCCTGAGAAAGGAAAAAGGCAAGAGATCCTGGGTCAATACCTGATAGGAGAAATATCCAAAAAGGTCCTAGATTCTTGGGTTGCCTTGTCAGAGTGTGCTGACTAGGAAAAAAGTACCTCTCCTTACTTTTTAGGTGAGGTGAGATCCTTGTGTGCTAGCCATGGACACATGGCGATTCTCNCCGCCGATATCTGGGTGACCATGGGCGATGGCTCCATGCCTTAGCCTGAGAAAGGAAAAAGGCAAGAGATCCTGGGTCAATACCTGATAGGAGAAATATCCAAAAAGGTCCTAGATTCTTGGGTTGCCTTGTCAGAGTGTGCTGACTAGGAAAAAAGTACCTCTCCTTACTTTTTAGGTGAGGTGAGATCCTTGTGTGCTAGCCATGGACACATGGCGATTCTCTATGGGATTTTGGGTTATGTGACCACTAGGAGTGTGCCATAAGAGCATTCTCTAGCTCTCTAGATCGTGTGTGACTGGTCAGCCTGATTACTACGCTGATTTTCTCCCTTGTGTGAGATTATGGGCTCTAGTGTGTGAGCCTTAGCCTCCATGGCTAAGTGGTGTGGCTTGTGAGAGGGCTGACTTGCCCAAGCTCTAGCTCTATATGTACTCCATCATTTTGAGTGATTCAAAAACTATTCTTCAGCACAAGTGATGCCCTTCCATTCCCACATGCTCGCTGCTCCAAGGCTCCCTCTCTCCTCCAGTTCCAACATTTGGTATCAGAGCCAAGTTCTGCCACTTTCAGCCAGCACAGGCCGTCACTATGAGAGTGACGGGTTGGGGTGACACCCTCACCAGATTTGACAATCGACCACCGAATGTTAAAGTTCAAGAGACAAGCTTTCCAACGAGCCCAAGATCGCAAAGATCCAACGGTCGGATTGAGAGTTATGCTCAAAACAAGGTCGGCCAGGGCTACACTCTTCTCTCTGAGTAAGACTGTCGCCTTGTGATGACCATAACTCTCTCGTTTCTTCATCAAATTGAAAAAGTAGCACATACGAATTGAAGTAGTTTTCTTAAGATTTTCATTGGTGCAATAATATTTGTATTCCATTGGTACGTTTGGGAGAAACGACGTTTACAAGCTGGCTGGTGTGAGCTAGAGTAGGAGCAGAAGCATACCCTGTTTTCAAAAGGGCATATCTCTTAAAATCCCCTATTGATGACCCTGTTTTATGGGTTGATCTGAAAGTTTTTGAGCTGAATTTTCCAGTGGTGGGATCAGTTTTTCGAAATTCCCAGTCCATTTTAAGTCAGACAGATTTCTAGCTGAAGCAGCAGCAGAGGCAGGGGTAGCGCCGCCACTCAAGGGCAGCGCTGAGCATCACCAAGGCTCAAAATGGCAGCAGCAGGCGTGGTAACAGCAGCCCAGCCCTTGGAGAGGCTAGAAAGACGTGCCAACTTCATGTTTTAGAAGATCCGTACCCGCCTCCTTTTGGAGGAGAGGGGCTTGTGGGAGGTGGTGAGCGGCGACAAGCGCGCTCTGCCTCCACAGGCAAAAGGCATCACTGCAGCAGAGGTGGTGGCGGGGAAGACGCCGCAGAAAGGTGCAGCAGATGCAAGTTCATCTACAACTACAGTAGCGGCATATGAGGAGTGGAAGAAGAAAGACAGGCAGGCTTACAGGCTGCTTGTCAACACCATCTCCAACCCGCATCTCCAGTACGTGAGTGACAAGGCTACTGCAAAAGAGGGATGGGACACGTTGTGCAAGAAGTATGAGAGCAAGGATCCTGCATTCCTTATGCTTTTGGAGGAGAAGATGATGGTGTTGAAAATGCAGGGTGGCGAAGGGATGGAGGCGTACTTCGACAGGGCAAAGGAGCTGGCGAAGCAGCTGAAAGCGGCCGGCAACCCTGTGGAAGACACGCGCTTCGTCCTCCTCTTGCTGAGGGGACTCCTAACGAGCTATGACACGGTGTGAGAGACGTTGGAGTGCCAGCCGACTCTCGACCTCGACTTCATCTGCACGCACCTGGTGCAGGTAGAACTGCGTTGCAATGCAGCAAAGCGCAATGGCGCAGCAGCAGTAGTGAAGCAGCTTTCATGGCCATGGACTCACGCAACCAGTAGCAGCAACAGTCTGGCCAACAGAGAGGCAAGAAGAAGGGAAAGTGCCACTATTATCAGAAAGAGGGGCACTACAAGAAAGAGTGCTTCAAGTTCAAGAGGGACCAGAAGGAGCAGCAGCAGCGGCAAAAGCAGCAATCTCCATAGCAACAGCAGCAGCAGTCATAACAACGTCAGCAGCAGCAGCAGCAGTAGAACCAGACCGGCGTGCGTCATTTTGGCAACATGAACGTCGCCAAGGAGGTGTGCGACCGCCTCTTCATGGCGAAGTCTGACATGTCACAGAAGGAAAAGGCGGATCTGGAGTAGCACAAGGACTCGGGGTGTACCAAGAGTCTGACGCACCACAAGGAGTGGTTTACACAGCTGCTCTCCATTCCCCCCCGTCCGATTGCTTTGGGTGATGATCGGGTGGTGTATGCTGAGGGGATTGGGATTGTAGAGATGTGGTTGGAGACCCCGCATGGCATTAAAGTGGGAGTGTTCCATGGCGTCTTGTATGTGCCTGATACTGCGTTCAACCTTCTCTCAGTGTCCTCTCTCACCAACACAGGACTGCGCGTCGTCTTTGACCATGACTATGGCTACATCCTCGACAAGGAAACAGGAGAGGAGTTGACCAGGTCAGTGAAAGAAGGCGATATGTACCGCCTGCTGGGGGCGACCAAGATCCCGCACGAGCAGAGCCTTACAACAATGGTGCAGGCCATAGATGGCGAAATCTGGCATGCGCGCTACGGCCACATCGGCATGCGCGCCTTACAGCAACTTCAAACAAAGCAGATGGTGCGTGACTTGCCCACCATCTCAAACTTTGAGCAGCAGTTGTGCATCGGCTGTTTGGAGGGGAAGCAGCATCGCGAGGCGTTCTCTGGAGCAGGAGAGCGCGCGAAGGAGGTGCTGGAGCTGGTCCACACAGACTTGTGTGGCCCGATGCAGACCCAGAGCTTTGGAGGCTCTAGGTATTTTCTCACCTTCATTGATGATTTCAGCCGTTACACTACTGTGTACATCCTTTCCTCCAAGGACCAGTGCTTTGACAGGTTCAAGGAGTTCAAGGCCATGGTGGAGAACCAGACTGGCAAGAAAATCAAGGCGCTACGCAGCGACCGTAGTGGAGAGTACCTGAGCAAGGAGTTCGAGGACTACCTCGCAGCAGCAGGCATCAAGGCGTAGCGCACCACGCCATACTCGCCGCAGCAGAACGGCGTAGTAGAACGCGCGAACCGCACCATCGTTGAGTCGGTGCGCTCCATGCTGCACGCGGCTCGGCTCACCTACGATTTTTGGGCGGAAGCAGTAAGCACTGCGGTGTACATCAAGAACCGCAGTCCAACCAAGGCCCTGGAGCAGATGACGCCGTACGAGGCGTGGTTCGGCAAGAAGCCGAGCGTGGGTCATCTTCGCGCGTTTGGCAGCTTGGCGCACATGCACGTGCCAAAGGAGAAGCGGCAAAAGTGGGACGCGAAGAGCGCNGAGTCGGCGCGCTCCATGCTGCACGCGGCTCGGCTCACCTACGATTTTTGGGCGGAAGCAGTAAGCACTGCGGTGTACATCAAGAACCGCAGTCCAACCAAGGCCCTGGAGCAGATGACGCCGTACGAGGCGTGGTTCGGCAAGAAGCCGAGCGTGGGTCATCTTCGCGCGTTTGGCAGCTTGGCGCACATGCACGTGCCAAAGGAGAAGCGGCAAAAGTGGGACGTGAAGAGCGCGCAGATGCTGATGATTGGCTACGACATGGCAAGCAAGGCGTATCGCCTCTACGAGAGGGATACAGGCCACGTCATCATCTCTAGGGATGTCGTCTTCAACGAGAGAAACGTCATCAGCACCAACATTGTCTGTGAAAAGGCAGCAGAAGCAGCAGCTGACGAGGCAACGGGAGCAGATATCCTTCCTGACCGAGTCTCTCCTCATCCTTCCTCCACTGTGACAATGGGAGAACCAGTCTACTCTCCCATGTCTGATGCAGCAGATACAGCGGCCTCATCGGCAGAAGCAGAGGAAGAAGATGCACCACCATCAACAGGAGCAGTTGTGCCGGCAGCACCGCGTCAGCCGCCTGCTAACGCTCCAGTACCAGGTCGGAGGTACCCTCTCAGGGTGCGCTACAAGCCTGGTGAGCGCGGGCATTTCTCGATGCTCCAGAAACCAGACCAGATGAACGTCGCAGTTGCAACAGACTCTGATGAGCCGACGTCGTACAAGGAGGCCATGGCGGCACCAGATGCAGCAGATTGGGCACAAGCTGTGCAGCAAGAGATACAATCGCAGCTCGACAACGGTACGTGGGAGCTGACTGAGCGTCCACCTGGACGTAAGGTGATCAAATGCAAGTGTGTATTCAAGAAGAAGCGGGGACCAGATGGCAACCTGGAAAAGTACAAGGCAAGGCTGATCGCCAAGGGCTACTCGTAACAGGAAGGCATCGACTACACGGAAACCTTTGCTCCTGTTGCAAAGTTTGCCTCCGTGCGTACGCTCCTTTCCTATGCAGCAGCAGAGGACTTTGAGGTCCACCACATGGACGTCAAGACGGCGTTCTTGAACGGTGACCTGGAGGAGGAGATTTACATGGAGCAGCCAGAGGGGTTCGTCATGGATGGCCACGAGGACCTGGTTTGCAAGCTGCAGAAGTCGTTGTACGGCCTCAAGCAAGCGTCGCGTGCTTGGAACCAGAAGTTGGATGCGGCGTTGCAGTGCATGCGGTTTGAGCGCAGTGAGTGTGACTACAACATCTATCGCTGGAAGCATGGTCATGAGGTGCTCATCATCATCGTCTATGTGGATGACATGCTCCTCCTTTCCAACAGCATGTCTGCACTGTATGAGTTCAAGGAGGCCATGCGGGAGCGCTTCCAGATGTCTGATCTCGGGGAGGCATCATACTTTCTTGGTATCCAGATCATGCATGACCGCAAATCACGCTCTCTCTCACTGCAGCAGAGCCGCTACATCAAGGATGTCTTGTAGCGGTTCGGCATGGCAGAGGCAAAACCCATCGGCACGCCGCTGGAGACGCGGCAGTACCTCGTGAGCTTCAATGGAGAAGCAAATGCAGTTGAGCGGCAGAAGTACCAGAGCGCCTTTGGCAGCCTCATGTACCTGATGGTTGCAACCAGGCCGGACCTCGCACAGGCTGTTAGCGTTGTTAGCCAGCACATGGCAAACCCCGGACCTGAGCACCAGAAGGCAGTGAAGCGGATCTTCCGCTACCTTGCAGGAACCATCAACATCGGCATCACCTACAACGGCAACGACAACAGCATCATCGGCTACACAGACGCTGATTGGGCTTCAAACCCTGAGGACCGCAAGTCCATCTCTGGACATGTGTTCCTCATGAATGCTGGGGCCATCAGCTGGTGCAGCAAGCAACAGGTGGTCGTGGCCACCTCAAGCACGGAAGCTGAGTACGTCTCTCTCAGCTTTGGAGCCAAGGAAGCAGTTTGGCTTTAGCGTCTCATGGCACAGAGGAGTGGGAGTGCAGCATTTCCAGTTCCTGTGCGCGTCGACAACCAGAGCGCAATCGCACTCGCCAAGAATCCTGAGCACCATGCACGCACCAAGCACATTGACATCGCATATCACTTCATCAGGCACATGGTGCAGGAGGGTGCAATCGAGTTGGAGTTTACTCCAACCAGCAAGCAGGTCGCTGATTTCTGCACCAAGCCAGTGACCCGTGAGAAGCAGCAGGTCTGCATGAAGGCATGTGGACTCAGCCCACTCTGACTGCGGCAAAGTGGGAGATTGTTGGGAAAGGAACCATCCGGCTCAGTTTCAGGTCCACAGGAGCAAGTTCCAGGAAAGTACCAGATGCCTGCTCCGATTGTCAATCCAACTTCATCATTGGAAAGATCAAGTGGCAAAATGTCTACGGTTTAAGTTTGAGGCCGATCCAACGGTCGGATTGGGAGATATGATTTTTCGAAGTATTCAGGGTCATCGACCGCCGATATCCGGGTGACCATGGGCGATGGCTCCATGCCTTAGCCTGAGAAAAGAAAAAGGCAAGAGATCCAGGGTCAAGCCCTGATGGGAGAAATATCCAAAAAGGTCCTAGATTCTTGGGTTGCCTTGTCAGAGTATGCTGACTAGGGAAAAAAGTACCTCTCCTTACATTTAAGGTGAGGTGAGATCCTTGTGTGCTAGCCATGGACACATGGCGATTCTCCATGGGATTGTGGGTTATGTGACCACTAGGAGTGTGCCATGAGAGCATTCTCTAGCTCTCTAGGTCGTGTGTGAGTGGTCAGCCTGATTGCTAGGCTGATTTCCTCCCTTGTGTGAGATTATGGACTCTAGTGTGTGAGCCTTAGCCTCCATGGCTAAGTGATGTGGCTTGTGAGAGGGCTGACTTGCCCAAGCTCTAGCTCTATATGTACTCCATCATTTTGAGTGATTCAACAACTATTCTTCAGTACAAGTGATGCCTTTCCAGTTCCACATGCTCGCTGCTCCAAGGCTCCCTCTCTCCTCCAGTTCCAACAGAGTATGGGCCCCCTGGGTGTGGGCGGGTCTCAAGGCACATATGGGGATGATGACGACCCACAATGACGAGGGACGGGGTCCCCATCTACGGATGAGATTGAGGAGGAGGATTAGGGGGAGGAGAGAGAGGAGGGGGAGGTCATGGAGGAGGATGGGCGTTTAGGGGCAGGCCCGGCTCGGGATGGGGTGGGCATGGAGTCCGCCGACGGGAGACCTCGTTCACCCCGCCTCCCCTTCCGCCGTGTCCGGATGAAGATGTGATGTATCCGGCGAGCTCGGCGACAAAATGACCCGGGGATGAGTGTTCCATAGGACAACCCGGATGAGGAGAGCACAACAGAGGTTAGACCAGCAGTTGGGATTGCGAGGGAGGATGGAGCAGATGTCCCCCAGGCCCCAGACGGCACGGGAGGAGCCGGGGTAGCTGTCGATGGTGATGAGAGGGCGGGGATGGAAGCAGAGGGCACGACCCTCGAGACTCCATACATACATGAGCCGACGAGAGTCGAGGCGAACTTTGATCGAGGGCCTCCTTGGCAATGCTCGTGGATGAAAGCACCACCTCCGATGATGCGGGCCGGTGCGTGCGAGACCGTCTCACACGGGAGGCTCAGAGTGGTGAGGGTAGGGGTAACCTATCCCAAGAGCACGAGATGGGAGCTAGGGTCCCGGCTAAGGCTGAGGGGAGGACAGGTGTCACACCAGCCCCCAGCGCGGCACCCGCACTAGCCCTCGGAGCATGAGGGGAGTCCAGTTCAAGAGAGGAGGAGTAGACACGCACTGTGGTAGAGGAGTTCCTCTGCCAGTGTTTCTCCAGACGGTAGATGAGTACGGCAAGAGGAGAGCCACAAGAGAGAGTACAAACCCCTTGCGTCCGACTCCACAAATGGCATCCTGGGGTGGCATGAGGGGGACAGGTGGTGACAGATATCCAATCGCCCGGCCATCTCATGGTCGTGAGGTGGTCGGACCATGTATGGGCCAGGCTAGGTCAGGCACAGGAGGCAAGGGCGCAGGGGAGCGGATGGGACAGGAGCATCAGGAGGGTGGGGGTAGGGAGGATGCCGGTGGGGAACTACAACCGCAATCCTTAGGACAGCCCCTTTTGGCGTTACCAGCCCTAGAGGCTAGCGGGAGTCCTCCACAGATGTGACGGGATACCACGTTGACAGCTTGGAGTACATAGGGTGTGGCGGCCCAGGATCAGACGACACACAGGAGTGAGTGCCGATCACGACGTAGGGCCCCCGTCGATCCCCGTGTTGATGGTGGCAGTGCGGCAGTGGCAGCGGAGCAGAAACAAGAGGACGAGCGTCAGCGCCATCAGCAGGAGGCGATCCAGCAGCAGCGGCGACAGCCACCAGGCCGGCAGTGGGGAGAGCCCTTGAAGCAGCAGGCCTTACATCAGCAGTAGTAGGATCTACCACGTTGGGCTGGACCACCACAGGGGAGGGAGGCACAAGCCGAATGCCCGTAGGAGGAGACACCAGTGCAAGATCCACAGGAGCTGGAGCCCCAGCGACAGCAGACCCAGCGGCAGTAGCAGCAGACCCAGCACTAGCAGTAGGCTCAGCAACTGCGTTAGCAGACGCGATAGCAGCAGCAGCAGCAACAGGCCCAGCAGTCTCAACAACAGCAGCCAGCTCATTAGCAGCACCAGGGCACACAAGGGCAACAGCCGCAGCATACATGCATGGGGGAGGGAGAGCAGCAGGGGGCTGCATAGAGGGAGGGACAGCGGTGGGAGTGACTGTGGCGTTGGGCAGAGGGGGTGGACTGGGGACGTCTGTATGGGCCAAAGATGCTTCCTCCGCACATGCTCTCACGGATCCCTGTTGGCACCGTTGATGCGATGCGGGCAACGATGGGAGTGCCCCTATTTCAATGTGCAGAGCAGCCAGAGGAGGCTACAAGACCCCTCCTCCTCCAGGCGATGCCCAGCCTCATCTTGAGGGTACGCCCTATCCACCAGCAGGACTCCGGCACGGATTGGGTCAGATGCCTAGAGATGATGTTTCAGGTTGGGGAGTGGGAGGAGTTGTGGCAGGGGGCAGTAGCTCATGCGCGGGCAGCAGGGCGCCCGCCCCCACCACGACGACTGCAACATCCGGAGGCAAAGGTTCAGGGATAGCGACTACAAAGTGCAGTGACGTGTTTTTGGCGGGGGAGTATGTCCAAAGCCTGTGACGCCTTGGCGGAATCACCCCTAGCCCCCCGGGCCCAGCTCTCCTAGAGCAGCTCTGGGCCAAGCATCTCAAGGCAAAGCGGCCGGTCCCGACTTGGGTGGCGGAGGCGGCACGCCTAGTGCCTGCAGGAGTTCCGGACGCCGACGGTGTGCGCCGAGCTCTCCTCGACAGCAGCTTCGATTCCAGAGCTAGGCCATTGGGGTTGACGTTACATCACCTACGCCAGGTGGTGGTGTGAGACAAGAGACTAACGTAGCTGCTGGCCCGGTTTGTCGAGGTCGGCTGCACCCGTTGGCACAGAGATTCATGGCAGCGAGCAGGCTCATTGCTTTGGCCAAGGCCGATGGGGGGGTTCGGCCCACGGCAGTAGGAGAGGCGTTGTGGCGGCTGGTAGCACGGTGGATGATCACTACTGAGCGTCCAGAGATGAAGGCGACGATGGCTCCGGTGCTGCAGGCGATGGGGGTGCACGCAGAAGCAGACACGATTGTGCACACCATATCGGAGCAGTTGGATGCGCGTCCAGATTGGGGAGTACTGAACATCGATGTCCGGAACGCGTACAACTCAGTTGAGCACGCGACAATTTTTTGGGCGCTCCAGGATCGGGGCTTTGCTTGCCTCATCCTCACGATGGCCCTCTTCTACGATCAGCCATCGGACTAGTACTACCAAGGAAGGGCTAGGCCGGCGGTTCTACAGTCAGAGAGGGGGATTCGATGGCACAGGGTGTCAAGACCTGACCGACTCACTCACTCCCTCACTCACTCACTCACTCACTCACTCACTCACTCACTCACTC
>SZWC01000384.1:24307-46363 GCA_023375785.1 Penium margaritaceum
TCTCTCTCTCTCTCTCTCTCTCTCTCTCTCTCTCCCCTTCTGTTTCTCTCTCCCCTTCTGTTTCTCTCCCTCCCCTTCCACTCCCTCCATCCCACCTGTCGAAGGGAATGGATAAATACCCTTCAGTAATGTTGTTTCTGGGAGATTACACTGGAGGAATCAATGTGAGAGATGTGCTGAAAAAGGTAGAGAGAGATGAAAAAGGAATACTTCAAGGTGATAAACAAGGTAAGAAACACAACACATGAGGGGAGATATACTCAAGTCCGATAAGCATGCATTGAAGCACACTAAATGTACTGACAAAGGATAGAACCTAGTTGTAAGCGATCTAACAACTGGACAGCACTTGGCCGTCAACGAGGTGCACATTTTTCCACATGAAAAACCAAAAGAAGTACCAGGTGCCAAAAAAAATGTTATGCATCAAAGGTTGAAAAAATAAAGGATAGCTCTAAGGAGAAAATGGTATGAGGGAGTTGATCAGCAAGGAAAAACAGTCAGCACGTGAGGGTGCGCTAGCTGAGGCAGATGCCGTCATAGTAGCCATCGAGCATTGCGGCATACTAACGAGTGAGTGGTGATAAGTGGAGAGGCCATCGTGACCGGCATTTTAGCACTCCCCCATGACCCGGAGACGCATGTCACCACAAGCGAGCAAGGCTAACAAAACAGCGAAAAAGACTACCAACAACGGACGACGCAATAGAGAGCCACACAAAAATTGTGGGCAGAGAGAGGAAGCAACGAGATTGATTCATGGATCACCGAGGATCATAATCATGTGGAAGGAGCCCAAGATTGGATTGCAGGATTGAACTTGCCGCTGTAAAGCACTTCTGTGACAAAGTCAGCTCACTGTTACAGCGTGTCAACGTCCACAAGACAAGCATCACCACTTGTAATGTGCTCGCATACAACATGATGCTCAACGTTGATTTGCATTGTACACGCGTGAAACAGACCATCATGCTCTGGGATGCGGTGTGTGCTCTTATTGCCTTACTTGATGGTGATGTAACGGATGGGTTGGCAAAGTTATTTCATGGGATGGCACAGCCAGACCTCACCAACCCCATGCCCCAACAGGACATAATCAGCCTCTGTCAAGGTTCGCGCCAGGCAACCTTGCTTGACATTCTTCCACGAGACAGTGGTACTTTCGACAATGATGACGTAGTCTAAGCGGCTACGCACATCATGATTCTGGGCCTAATCACCATCAGCATAACTGCATCATCTCCCGATAGCTATGGGAGAATGCAGAAGCCCATGATCGAGGTAGACACGACATACAGAACAACGTGCAGCGAAACCTCGAGATGGAGCTGATGTGAATGCTGTGAGAATTATGACAAGAGCTTCGTAGCAGAGGCAGCATCCGCACACGTTGTGATCTCAAAGAACATGAAGGACCCAATGATTCGGATGTACGTTTTGACATCGACAAGATCCCCAAGATGAGATTTTGTGCGAAGCATCTGTCCCGTGGGTATCATAGGCATGGATGCAAGAGGAACTGTGGCCAGCATGCCAGAAAAACACTCCCGACGTTGGCGATCACACTCAATCTCCATACCAAAGAAGACACGGGCTAGACCTTTTTTAAAAAAAAAAATAATGCAGACAGGAGGAAATCCTGTATGGCCTTGATAGCCTGATGGTCGTGGATGCAATAAAAAATTGCACATAGACAAGAACAGTGATGGAGGGTGCAGAGGGAGCACCTACAAAAAAAACGTGGTCGACTGGGCTTCGATTATACCATCCTCACTCCAAGTTACCAGAGATCTCAAGGTTCTAGCAACAAGGAGATTGCTTCAGGCCGTACAAGGCCTTCTGAAAGGGCCAGACTTGGTCTGTGTCGTCATTGAACCTTGGCGGTTGGCCCTCTAGGGAACCCTTTGGGGGTGGGTCTCAATAGACCTCTTTTTTTGAGCTTGCAATGCAAAAAGGCGATGATCAAGTCCATCTTATGAAGCTCCTAGTAATTTTGAGCCATGCAACTCAATAAAACCCTTGAACTATTGTACTTTACAACAGATAAAAAGTCTACGCTAGGAACCTAGGAAAACCCACAAGGTCTCACTCGTCTTTAGAAAAACTAAGAAGCGGCTATGGCCAAACGGCCATGCGGGAGGTTCATCACCTCCAAAATCCCATGCTCATCGATGGAAGCCAGCTTATTGCACGCAGCCCGTTCTCAAAGTTGTGCATCAGAAGCAGAGAAGGTTACTTACTCAGTGTTTGCTTCAGGCGAACGTGTCGTGGCACCATTTACAGCAAGTGCAGTGGTAACTGAGGTGCCTTGCTCAACCCGAGTAGACTCAACAGCCATAACAACATGACGGAACTCATCATTGATGAGGGAAATTTCAAGTGCGGTGCTGGGAGCCATAACAGCTGCCGCCAGACCGAGCGCGTCAAGATCAAAGACATGTTTCAGGCTGTTTGGGGCAGAAGACATGACCACAGACTGGACATGCGGACAACATGGGCCTAGAATGGTCAGCTGGAGTAGTGCGACAGGCAGGCGGGACATAGTGAGGCACAAAATGAAAGGGCCTGAGATGACCACCAGACGCTCTAATGAACAACAAGGAAATAGTACAACAGACAACGCAGGCGATGATGCTTGTAACAATAATGACGTGACATGCGGCGATGCACCGACAACAGGAGTACACGTAGGCGATGATACAAATGCGACAGGTTACAATGCTGAAAACATTGGGTATGCGATAAGAAGTAACAGGCGATAATGTGAACGCGGGAGGAGACGATGCAAGAAATGACAGGGATGTGACATGAGGCAATGCAGGTGATGACGTGGATGCAATAGGTGGTGATGCAGTTGAAAACGTGGATGCGAAAGTTGGTGGCATAGGTTAAGACACGGATGAGACAGGGTATGATACAAGCATGCAAGCAGCAAGAAACAGAATGCAGCCACTACTGAAAGGCAATCCACTGACATCACCTCACCCGGGACAAGAGGAGGGCATAAGCGGCGGCACAGAGCAAGAAACATCATGAGAGAAAGTATTCTAAAAGAAGAGAGCATTGTGAGACTTGACAACCCGACCACGTTCATGGTCCCGGGATCGCCATGAATTGGACTGAGAGGAGACACATTGGAAATGAAATAGACGACCGCGAGGAGACAAATTTCCATCACATTGTTTCTCAAGGAGACAAACGTAAGTGATGCTATCCCACAAACGAGGAAGGCTGAGTTCAACAAGATGAATAGACCATTGTTCAAACGGTGTGACATGAAAGGGAAACAGACCATGGGGAACAGGGTTCCAAGCCTACGTCACATAGGACATGGCCTCGAACGCAAACGACGGAGTGAGGTCATACTCGACAATAAGGGTGCAAACACTGTCAGCTAGAGTGTGGTTCTAATGTTCCGACACTCTGCTATGTTGTGGTGCATACGGAGAAAAAAATCTCCACATGTACCCCTTGGGATTTAAAGAAAAAAACAGTGTGGCCCATGAGTTTCCCGCCACGATCTGAGCAAAATTCTGACAGCCTATGTTGGCAAGCACGCTCAACCTGGACAAGCTAGGACTCGATCGTGGGGCCGACAGAAGATTTCTGGCAAAGGCCAAACATCCCGTGAAAGTGAGAGAAATCCACCACGCAGAGCACAACACAACAAACACCAACCTGGAACTCATGTGGGAGAGGATCCATGACATGTGCATGGACGAGTGTAAGTGGGTGAAATGTGCAAGAATCAGACATGGGAAATGATAGGTGATGTAGTTTGCCTTGCGCTCAATCAAGACAGTCAACCATTCACGGGACAAGGAAAGTACTTGGTTCCATATCAATATCAGGATAATGACGCAGGAGGTTGTGGATGGCGGCAGTGTGCACGTGGCCACGGCGGCGATGGAGAAAATGTGTCTGCTTGGGGGAGAGAGAGGGAGAAAAATGCACATGCAGTGCAACGGTCGCAGCTGATGAAGGTACAAAGAAGGGCATGCAATACATTTTTTTGCAGTGTAGATCACGAAGGACAGGAAACCTTAATGACGAGAAAAAGATGGTGCTGACGCCACAAGACGGAATGAAGTCCATTGAAAGACGTGAAAAGTAGCAAAGTGACCTCAAGCGCAGGCACAAAGAGCACATCAGGCAAGAAAACATTTCCCGCAAGACCAATGAAGCACAAAAAACCAACACCATCAACTGGTTTCATCTGGAATGATGCTCTGTGAACAACAAAGACGTCACTGACAGGCCCCAACCAGACAAACGCGACACGAGACGAAGTCATGTGATGAGTCACTCCAGAATGGATGATCTAGATGCCACTTGAAATACGAGATGAGCAGTCATATGATATCGAGCGAGGTTGCAAAGAAAGCTGATAAAGCTCTCTGCCTGCTCAAAATTTGTAGAAAGTAGACTCGGTAAAGTGAACGACTCCCATTGCTCAACATGGCTGTCAAGCGACAAATCCCCACCATGCGACGCATTTTGAAGGGCTCCAGCCAACGAACAACGGTGACCCCCGGACTTGACAGCCAAACTCACACTAGAAAGGGGATCTGGAGGTTTAAGTTGGTGAGGGACGGCTGAGACTGGTGCAGATGCACCTGGACCATGTTGTAACCAAATGGATTCATCGAACTGATTGGGAGGGGTGTTTGAGGTCCAAGGCGGGAGAGGGGAAGATGGGTCTGGAAGGGAGACATATGGACCACGTGGTGCCCTGGTGGTAGTGTTGCCTTCGAGGCTCGTTGTAGGGCCCTTACAACGACCTCGGCACATCGAGCCACATCGATGTACCATCGATGTGGTGTAGTGCCGTAGGGGCGACCGGGACCTACCGGCGCCCAATTTTTTAACACGAACGAAAGGACCAAGCACAAATCCCAGACACCGGGAGTTGCCTGGTTTGGCTTCGGACAACCCGGAAGCCATTCACATACACGCATCATGCCACAGTTACAAGTGCTGGCAATGACAGTGACATGTCGCATGACTCAGCTGAGATTTGATCAATGGGGAGGTTAGATAGTAATGACACATATGATGGCCTGGAATGAGAGGCGGCAAGTTACCTTCATTCTGAGCGGACATTTCGAGGGCCAGTCACATGCATTGCATTGGATCGTTGAAAAATCTCTTATAGATAGGGATAGGGTACAGTTTGGTAAAATATTATGAAAAACTTTACGTCAAAATCGCACTTCATATCCGTAGGTTGAACATCAAATTCCTGACCACAACATTTTCATAATGTTTGTTGCAATGGTAGGAGGTTTCACTAAGTCTCTTTCAATGCAAATTTCATGTATTGGTTAGTCCGGACATGCAAACCGATTGTTTCATACGGTTTTCACTGCATGAAAATGCAAGATACTTACAGTGAATCGTGCTCCATTGATTTGCCGATGGATCATGTACCGTCGATTGTGCAAACGCTCATGCACTGTCGATACGGCAACAGATCGGACGCTCGTTTGTGGTGGCTGCGTCGGCGCCACTCGATACTCCGCCACTCCATACTCCCAGTAGCACACCGACGCTCTGTTTGATGATGTCGTGAGCACTTAAAAAAACCTGGCCTTCACCGCCGGGAATAGCCCGGTGGGTCTGTCATTTCACCATGGCTTTGCAGCCAAGCTCTCAGCCAAGCACCAACAGAGGCTCCACTGGTGCCTCAAGCCCCTCGGTTACCCCAGCGTCTGCCGTGCCTGGCCAGTTTGACGCCAGGAGGCGGAATCCACCAAGGAGGCACAGGTTCACTGGTGGTTTCCTCACCAAGGAGTTGTCCAAACACTGCCAACCACAGGCGACGCCGGCAAAGAAGGCTGGCTTCACCTGCAGAGCATGTGCCAAGAAAGTGAGCGGAACGTGTGACCGCATCCGAGGGCACTTCGCATGCAACAATCCAAACGTGGGAAAGTGTCCACATCCTCCGTCAACATGTCGTGATGCTCTTAGCCTTGAGCGCATGCCTCCTCCTCTAGCGGGATGGCAGCCGCATAACGTGAAGCACTACAAGGGAGAAGGTGTTGAAAGGGGAACTAAGGACAAGCCGGTTGCATGGCTCAAGTTGGCAGATGCACAGGACAAGGAGGTGACAGCAGCAGCTTTGGGGATGACGTTGCACCTAGACTCAAGCGATGAGGAGGCACAGTAGCAGCAGAAATCAACAGGTTCCAGCAGGCCGGCAGCATCAACAACCCTTATGTTAATTCCCTCCGTGTACATATTTTCCTCTCCGATGTGGACATGAGTGCGCAGGGCATGCTGATCCAGAGAGTGGAGGCAACGCACACTGAGTCTGCACGCCGGACCCACCCTCGGCAATCTCTGGGATCTCCAGTGTGCTTGCCTCCCTCTTGCGGCATTGCCTTTGCTTCCCTCACCGTGCCAGCTGTGGCAGCTATGCTGGATCCCTTGTGAAACCTATGGTTGTCCTCACTCTAAATGTTTGTAGAACTTCGGGAACCTATTTTAGGTCTAGAATAGTTAGGGGCACACTGTGCGTTACGGTGTGGTTTTGCGGACTGGGGCAGTCAGCCCCTCTTGCATGTTACGCGAGGGATTTGCCCTCGCTCGAGCAGGTCGCGCCGGCGAGCTTCGCTCGCCGGCCAACGGGTGGGTCTTGCTTCACGAGACTCACCCACTTGAGCTCTTGCTTGTTCGAGCTCGACACTTAGGTTCTAGTGCGGATCCATGACCGCAACGTAAAACCAACCCTAGCGTACTGAAACCTTGACCAATTTTGGCAAAACAAGTTGCATTCGAACTGTGATGAAAGTCTCATGGTATGAGAGCAACTTCCTAGGCCTGTGGCTAACGTATAGAGGCAGCGCCGAGCAAAGAGGGTGGCGGCCGAGCCACGCACGGATCTAGATCCGCGTTTCTGCCGCCCAAGCAGGCTGCGCCCGCCACTAAGGGCCGTGGAAGGCCCTCCCCTTGGCCGCGCGTGGACAGGAGAGGCGGCAGAAGTGAGGGGAAGGTTCGCAGGGGCAAGAAAGACGTGGGAGGGAGAGCCCAAGTTCCAATCCGTCCCTTGAAGGGGAAGGCGGGGTCCCTTGGCCCACAGAGTGGCGTTTACAGGGCACAGATGATTGAAGGGAGTTTCCAAGACCAAGACAAGGCATTTTCCACGAGCTACGGGCTCGCGTCCAAAAACTGGGCCCAAAGTGGGCCCGGCGAATTGCTGCCGAAGTTTTCTTGGCAGGCAAAGAGGGGAGTCAGGGCCCACAGAGATTTATTAGGACCCGCTAGAAGCACAGGAGCCATAAGTCAAGCAGGATCAGCATCTGGAGGGCAAGGTGGAGGAGCAGGGACTGGCGGTGCATCTGTTGGAGCCGGCGTCGGCGCCAGTCGTGGTGCCAGCGCAGTCACAGTGACATGGGACAAACTGAGCAGGGTCATGACTCACAAGGACCTGATGCCGCCCGCTCTGGGCGCATGAGACTTCCTTGCATGGAAGGATGTCTTCCTCGCATGGGCGGCAGAGCATGGAATGGAGGAGCTGTACCTCCTTCCCTCGACCGATGCCACTGAGGATCGTGTTTTACTGCAGGATTTCAATGCCTTAGTCCGGGCCTTGTCCAACGACCAGTCATACGCTATCCGCCACTTCCGCTTTGGCGGCAGAGGAGAGGATCCAGCAGACCCTCGTAGTCGGGCTCCGCGTCATCATGAGGGATGGCAGCACCTGGCTACCCGTCATGAGGAACGGGGCATGGTGCTGGTGATCACTTTGCGCGATTGCCTCGGGAACCTTTATCCAAAGCTGGGGGCACCGATAGTGGACTATTGGGATGTGGCATTGGACCTTCACCGTTGTATCCTCGGGCTCGGAGCATCTTGCTCCGTGCTGGAATGGCTGGACCCTGTCCTGCTGCACCTTGGAGAGCCCTATAGAGAGTTCCCTGAGTGAATTTGATGGGAGCACCCGACGGGGACTGACGGGCAAAGGCGCTAGGTGTCGGGTTGCTGGCCTCTTGCGCCTCACCACAAAGAATATCCTCATAGTGGTGCAGCTCTTCGAACACCTCCCGTAGATTGGTGTTCTCAATGTCGGTCACCCAAAGGCGCCTCAGATGTGTGTCTCGACTGTCAGGAAGGCAAGGCTCACAAACTCATGCAGACCTGAAAGGCCCCATGCCAGGGCCCTCTGTGCAGTTTTGGTCACAGTACATACTCACACTGACAAACGACTACAATCATTTTCGCTGGGCATTCCTGCTGAAGTCGAAAGCAGATGCCCAATGTGCCCTTACGGAATGGATTCCTCTTGCTGAGCGGCAGACTGGCTGTAAACTGCTGAAACCCCGCATAGATAGAGGAGGGGAATTCATTAGTGTTCTGACTGCAGAGTTGAAGGCCAAAGGTATAGAGCATCAAACCACCGCACCATACACGCCACAACAAAATGGGATGGCTGAAAGGTGGCATAGAACCCTTGGTGATGCACTGCGCACCCTGTTGAGCGAGTCTGGTCTGTCCTTCGGCTTCTGGGAGGAGGCCGTCAAGTATGTGACATGGGTGTGGAACAGGGTGCCACAAGGGCCCCTGCCCAAGGCAGTCACACCATGGGAGCGGTGGTTTAAGGAGAAGGCTGATTTAAGGCCAGCGAGGATTTGGAGCACTATGGCAGGCATATGGTTTGCATAGCCTCTAAGAGACCATAAACTCAGCCCACGAGGTTGATGGTGTGTCTTTTTAGGCATCTCTCATGCCTCCAAAGCATGGTGATTTTGGGACCCCATGCACCACCACTTCCTAGAAAGCAGAGATGCCTCCTTCTTGGAGCACATGCCCTACAAAAAATTTTGCACCCTACGTCATGCTCCTCACATCAACATCCCTGAGCAGTACCCAGACTATATGAGCGTGCCTGTGTTTGTGCCGCATATACCCACCGCACCACCACAGTCTCCACAGCAAGAGAGGCACACAGAAGAAACGTCGTCAGTTCCCACAGACCTTTTTACGCAGCACAGACTCCAGTGCTCCGCACACACTACCCAAACTGCAAACCAAAATGCCCCAGCACAGCACAGAGGATTCCAAAACACCATCCCCAGCACCAGTACAACGCTCCTCGCGCAATGTGGAGCGTGTGAAATACCGACAGTTTTATCACACGGCTGAGCCGGTGGTTGCGGACCATAACACTGTGGAACCCCATACACTTGCTGAGGCGAGGGGGCATGCTGATGCGAATGAGTGGGACAAGGCCATGGTGGCTGAGTTAAACGCCCTTCTGGAGCATGGTAAGTACGAACTGGTCCCACTGCCACCAGGGAGAAAAGCCATTGATGTCAAATGGGTCTACAAGCTCAAAAGGAACCTAGCAAGACTCATTGAGAAGTACAAAGCGAGGCTGGTGGCTAAGGGTTTTCACTAGATCCCATGTCAGGACTTCACAGACACCTATGCATGTGGGCAAGTATGGGACAAGCCGGGCACTGTTGGGTGTAGCAGCACACGAGGACTGGGAAATACACCAAATGGATGTCAAGAATGCCTTCCTCAATGGTCCACTTGAGGAGGATCTTTATGTGAAACAACCAGAAGGGTTTGATGATGGCACAGACCATGTGTGGCTGCTTCTCAAGGCCCTTTATGGGCTCAAGCAAGCCCTGCACTGCTGGAAAAAAGAAATACGACGCACCCTAGGATCAGGGGGGTTCATGCAAAGTCTAAGTGACCGGTCTCTTTTCCTGCGCTGGGACCACGGTCTTCATGTTGCCTTTCTGGTCCATGTGGACGATCTCCTTATCCTTTCACCGTTTCTTCCCCTCATCACAGAAACAAAGAAGCTGCTCACCACGCACTACAGCATAGCAGACCTGGGTGAAGCAACAAACCTCTTGGGCATGACCATCACCAGGGACAGAACTTCTCGCACGCTCAGCCTGCATCAAGGACGGTTCATAGCACACCTAACTGCACGCTTTCAGCACCTGGTACAACATCTGCCACGACAACATTCACCTATGAGTCCTGCTGTGTATGCACACCTCTTGGACACCGACACCAGTGACTATGGACTGGACTGTGACCCCACATTGCACAGACAAATCACTGGTAGCTTGTCAGATCTTGCTTCCACCACACGACCTGACATCTCATGCGTAGTGAACGTGCTGGCACAGTTCAGCCAACAGCCGCAAAGCACAAATCTCAAAGCACTGTTGAAGTTGCTTCGCTATGTGATGGACACTGTTGCGCTTGGTCTGATCTTTGCACCCTCATCATGTCCGTTGTTAAATGGGTACTGTGATAGTGATTATGCACGTGATCGTGGGGCCTGCAGTCGTGGTGGTTATGTGTTCCGTGTGTGGGGCACATCAGTTTCTTGGCGAAGTGCCAAGCAGTCATGTGTGGCTCGGAGTGTGGCTGGAGCTGAATACAGGGCACTGGGTGAAGTAGCTTGTGAATGCATCTGGCTGACACAACTACTTGAGGAACTGGGGCTTTCCACTCATGCCGTTGCACTTCATAGCGACAGCTCTGCCGCACGCCGCATTGCTGAGAATGATGGTGTTCTGCATGTTGACATGGTGTGCCCCTTGCCATGAGTGCCGTTGATCGTACTCCCTGGTTCGACCACTGAGGATTGTTGAAACACCTGATCTGACTTTAGATTTGTATTCCTTGGATTTTTCCCATGCAGGATCAAGCTTTGAATTGCTCAATTTGAGTGAGTATTCAGAAAGTTAGCCTATCCCGAAAATCGGGTGTTGGGCGGGTGGAGTCTGGTACCCGCCATGGGTGGCGGGATAATCCACCGCCAGTGATCCGAGTTCGTCTCCAATGGACTCCAAATGCACCAAGGGCATGAATGAGGCAATCATAAGGACCTCCTTGACCAGGGTGAACCTCTCCTTGACTTCTGGGCAAGGAAAGGCGCTTCGACGGGTCATCGTCGAAGCGCCTCCCGTTGCCTAGCGTGTAAGGCAAGGTGGCCGGCTCCACCAAGGGTTACTTCGACGGCTGTAGTAGGGGCTCTACTGCTCCGATTTGGACGTGCTTGGATGCGTTGGAAATCTTAGATCACAGGCTATAAGGATCTGATTTAATCTTACTATGCTAAGTAACAAAAATTTGTTTCGATTTAGATCTACTGAATGCAACGTGTTCTGCCCACTCACATCCGTGATCCTTGTGCTCCACACTCTTCACCATTGGTGTCCTTTGGCTGCCACAAACACTGGTAGCGTGCATCAGCAAGAGCTAGGCATCCTTGAGGGTGCCTGCACACCCACTAGTGTCAACAAAGGGTTATGGGCCCACGTGCCTAGAAGGACCCTAGCTCTACAACGTTCACGCAACCGCCGTGGGCCATGGCACCGACCGAGCAAGAGAGCATCGGCGTCTCGAAGTTCGACGGACTTGGCTTCCACTTGTGGAGGTGGGAGTTTGAGGTCTTCCTCCATGACAAGGGCCTGCTTGAGCTGGTCAACGGTAAATAAATGGCCCCTCCAGATACCACGTTGCCAGAGGAAGTGGAAGCATACAAGAAGCGCAACAAGAAGGCGCTTACTTTGTTGGTGTATGCGCTTCCTCCGACGCAACGCTCCCTCATTCAAGGATGCACGGAGGCCGCGGAGGCATGGAAGAAGCTCTGCACCATCTATCAATCCACCAACCTTGCTAACCAGCTCTTCGTCTTCAAGAGGCTCGTCACCCTCCGAGCCAACGAAGGCGATGACATCATGGAGATCCTGTAGCAGATTGAGTCCTTGACTGCCAAGTGCGTAGCTACTGGGTGGAAGGTCGACCCTCAGCTGCAAGCCATGATCCTCCTCCTGGCCTTGCCAGATAGTTGGAGTCCCATGATCGCCGTCGTAGAAGGCTGGTCCGCCGATGAGCTAAAGTACCCAAAGGTGGCTGAGTATGTTTGCAACGAATAGACGCGGCGTGGTGGGAGAGAGAGTGAGACAACATCAAATTCCGCCTATGCCGTCCGCCCTCAAGGTGGAGGGGAAGGAAAGAAGGGAAAGGGTTCCAAACAGGGCACCAAGAACGGTGACAAGAAGGGGGAGTGCTATGTGTGTGGCAAAGAAGGCCACTACGCACACAACTGCCCCAACAGGAAGTCGGACCAGCCGGGGAAAGCTGGAAAGAAGGATGACCGTGCAATGATGGCGAAGGAGTCCACCGACTTGGCAAGATCCGGGAGTCTCCGTGATTGACTCCGGATCGGGCCACCACACGCAATGCAAGCGGGCGGCATTTGTCACCTATGGCACCTCGGAACGGCACATGACGGTGGCCAATGGTCGAAAGAAGTGGCTACCGGAGAAGACAACATTCACATCGAGGTGGATGTGGACGAGGAGGCTGTCACGAGCCCAACTTTGGGGCAAATCTGCTGTCAGCGAGCTGCCTTACCGACAAGGGGCTCGAGGTGCTCTTCAACAAGAAAGAGGCTATCATCCGGAAGGAGGGGGAAAACGATGTGATTGCACGTGGAAAGCGAGAGGACGACTTGTACCTGCTACGTGCAAAGATCCTCGGCAGCCGGGCAGGGTCCAACGTTGCCCACCTTGTGAAGAAGGACGATGGAAACCTGGACCTATGGCACCACCGCCTATCTCACGTCACTCCCTCAACTGTGAGGGACATGGCGAAGAAGGAAGTGGTGCGGGTTCTTGAGCTCAAGAGCCTCGACGTAGCCTAGAATTCCACGTGCGAGCCGTGCGTGGTCGGCAAGGGAACACGGCAGCCGTTCGATGGCAAAGGGATGCGTACATTGGCAAAGTTGGAGGTGGTCCATACTGACGTGTGTGGACCATTCAAAAGCTCCATTAGGGGCGCTCGCTACTTCGTGACCTTCATTGACGACCATAGCCGCAAGCTCTACCTCTACATCATCAAGAGGAAGAGCGATGTCTTGTCGTGTATACAGGAATTCGTGGCGGCTGTGGAGCGGCAAACGGAGTTGAAGGTGAAGGCATTCCGGAGCGACAACGGTGACGAGTACGAGGGCTACTCAGCATGGATGAAGAACCAGGGGATCACGTGGCAGAAAACTACGCTGCACTCTCGCTAGCAGAACGGTGTCACCGAGAGAGCAAACCGCACCATCCTCAACATGGTCCGGTCCATGTTGAGCGATGCCGGTCTCGCGCAACGAAACTGGGGCAAGGCGGCACAGACAGCGGTGTACATCATGAACCTGACGCCGATGAAGCTGCTAAAAGACGCGGAGTCCAAGGTGTGGAAGACGCCACATGAAGTGTGGAGCGGGAGAAAGTCAAATGTGGCTCACCTCCGCACGTTTGGATGTGTTGCACATGCTGTTGTGCAGGCGCGGGAGGGGCAGGGCAAGTTGGAACCGCAGACTCGCCGGTGCATCTTCGTCAGGTACAAGAGTGGGAGCAAGGCGTAGTGGCTCTTTGACCCGCAGAGGCAGCAGATCGTGAAGAGTCACGATGTCACGTTCGACGAGGACATCCGTTGGACAGACAAGGACGCGGGTCTCTCCAAGCGGGGGGAGTGGCTGCCACTCCTCGAGGGGGAGACGTCGGAGGATGCAAAAGAGGGTGACGTCCCATCGGCTCTAGCCGGCGAGAACCATCCGGGCGATGTGGGAGCGGCTGATTTACATTCAGCCGAGTCGGACAATGAGTCCGAAGCACCGGCAGCAGTGGAGCTGGACGAAGAGGTCGGGAGTGAGTCCGCATCTCCACGGTCCCCGAGAGAGGGGGAGCAGGCCAGCGGTGCAAGTGGCATCACGAGGGGGCAGCAGCAGCAGTAGCAATTGCAGCAGCAGCAGTAGCCTCAACAGTTGCAGCCCCAGAGAAGCAGACGCGCAAGGAGGACGGCAAAGAGGTACGATGCCACAGAGGGTATCTAGACTGGGCTCGCTGGAGCATTATTTGCACAAGAGGAGTCCGAGATTGTCAAGGACGCGTTGCAGTGGAAGGATGGAGCTGAGTGTGAGGGAGATATAAAATCTGAGCTCGCCTCCCATGAAGAGAACGGCACTTGGAAGTTGATTGACAGGCCGGAGGGTGCAAAACTTATCGACTCCAAGTGGATCTTCAAGAAGAAGCTCAACAAGGAGGGGAAGGTGGAGCGGTACAAGGCGCGGTTGGTCGCAAAGGGGTACGCCCAGCAGAAGGGTGAACACTACGATGAAACCTTTGCACTGGTGGCGAAGTTTGCCTCTATCCGCTCCATCCTCTCGGTGGCGGCAACGTGCAACTACGAAGTCCATCAAATGGATGTGAAAACTGCATTCCTCAATAGCAACCTGAACAAGGAGGTCTACATGGAGATGCCGGAGGGGGTGGACGCGCCGCCGGGGAAGGTGTGCCAGCTTTGCAAGGCGCTCTACGGGCTGAAGCAAGCGCCACTCATGTGGTACCTGAAAATGGACGGCTTCATGGCCGAGCTTGGCTTCAATCGCTGCGAGGCAGATCACCGCGTATACGTGCGGAAGCAGCCGGGGTTGCACCAGATCGTGGTACTTTACGTGGATGATCTCATTCTCATGTCCTCGGACATGGAGGAATTGGTGAACCTGAAGCGGCAGCTGGACGGTCGGTTCAAAATGACCGACATGGGCGAGCTCGAGTATTACCTCGGCGTCGCCATCAAGAGGGACCGCAAGGTACGCACGCTCGAGATGGGGCAGGCAAAGTACATGCAAGAGTTCCTCCGCTGCTACAATATAGAGGAGTGCAACCCCATTGGCACACCCATGACCACCACATGTGAGCTGACCTCGAGCATGGGCCCGAGCACGGATGAGGAGAAGGAGGAGATGGCAGGTGTGTCATACCAGTCAGCTGTGGGGAGCATCATGTACGCCATGGTGGCAATGCGGCCCGGCGTGGCCTTCACGGAGGGCCAAGTGAGCCACTATGCTGCTGACCCCGGGCCGCTGCATTGGCAAGCGGTGAAGCGGATCATCTGCTATCTCAAGGCGACAAGACAGTCACGACTCGTGTTTGGAGGGGGAGCACGTGACGACTCCCTCGAGTTGGTCGGCTACTCCGATGCCGACTGGGCTGGTGATGTGGATGACAGAAAACCAACGTAAGGGTACATGTTTGTGCTTGGTGGAGCAGCAGTTTCATGGGCAAGCAGGAAGCAGGACTGTGTGGCGCTGTCCAGCACCAAAGCAGAGTACATCGCGCTCACGGAAGCTGGAAAGGAGGTAGTGTGGCTACGATGGCTGCTAAAGGAGATTGGCGTGCCGCAAAGGAAGCCCACGGTACTCAACGTTGACAACATGAGTGCCATCAGCCTCACCCAGAACCCAGTGCTGCACAGGAGGACCAAGCACATCGAGATCCGTCATCACTACGTGCGGGACTTGGTGGTGAAGGGAGATGCGGCTATTGTGCATTGTGGAACTATCTGCATGCTCGCTGATGCCATGACCAAGGCACAGCCTAAGGACAGGCACAACGCGAGCTTCATGGAGCTCAGTCTATGCTGTGAAGTTTGAAATGCTACAGGTTCCAAGGACAGGGCATCAAGGCTGCGGTGCAAGGAGATTGTTGACATGGTGTGCCCCTTGCCATGAGTGTCGTTGATCGTACTCCCTGGTTCGACCACTGAGGAGTGGTCAAACACCTGATCTGCATTTAGATTTGGATTCCTTGGATTTTTTCCATGGGGGATCGAGTTTTGAATTGCTCGATTTGAGTGAGTATTCAGAAAATTAGCCTATCCCCAAAATCGGGTGTTGGGCGGATGGCATCTGGTACCCGCCATTGGTGGCAGGATAATCCACCGCCAGTGATCTGAGTTCGTCTCCAATGGGCTCCAAATGCACCAAGAGCATGAATGAGGCAACCATAAGGACCTCCTTGACCAGGGTGAACATCTCCTTGACTTCTGGGCGAGGAAAGGCGCTTCGACGGGTCATCGTCGAAGCGCCTCGAGTTGCCTAGTGTGCAAGGCAAGGTGGGAGGCTCCACCAAGGGTTACTTCAATGGCTGTAGCAGGGGCTCTACTGCTCCGATTTGAGCGTGCTTGGATGCATTGGAAAGCTTAGATCACAGGCTACAAGGATCTGATGTGATATTACTATGCTAACTAAAATAAAACCTGTTTCTATTCAGATCTACTGAATGCGACGTGTTCTGCCTACTCACATCCGTGATCCTTGTGCTCCACACTCTTCACCATTGGTGTCCTTTGCCTACCACAAATACTGGTAGCGTGCATCAGCAAGAGCTAGGCATCCTTGAGGGTGCCTGCACACCCACTAGTGCCAACACTGCATCCTCGCACAAAGCACATCAGTGTAGAGGATCACTTTGTCCGCGAAGCAGTCGAGGCAGGCGCCATGCAAGTTTTCCCAATCTGCGGTGATGCCCAGCTGGCCGAATTCCTCACCAAGGCAATCCCATCTCCTGCACTCCATCAGCAACTTGAGCACCTCGGCTGCATGCCCACCACTCTCATGTCCAGGGGGGCGTGTGTATAAAATATTTTCCTCTCCGATGTGGACATGAGTGTGCAGGGCATGCTGATCCAGAGAGTGGAGGCAGCGCACACTGAGTCTACATGCTGGACCCACCCTTGGCTACCTCTGGGATTGCCAGTGTTCTTTCCTCCCTCTCGCGGCATTGCCTCTGCTTTGCTCTCCGTGCCAGCTGTGGAAACTATGTTGGATCCCTTGTGAAACCTATGGCTTTCCTCACTCTAAATGTTTGTAGAACTTCGGGAACCTAGTTTAGGAATAGAATAGTTAGGGGCATATTGTGTGTTACGGTGTTGTTTCGCGGACTGGGTAGTCAACCCTTTTTGCATGTAACGCAAGGGATTTGCCCTCGCTCGAGCAGGTCGTGCTGGCGAGCTTCGCTCACCGGCCGACGGGTGGGTCTCGCTTCACGAGACTCACCCGATCGAGCTCTTGCTCGTTCGAGCTGGTCACTTAGGTTCGAGTGCAGATCCATGGCCATAATGTAAACCCAACCCTAGCGTACTCAAACCTTGATTATCTTTAGCAAAATAATTTGCATTCAAACCGTGATGAAATTCTCACCTTGAGGGTGAGATACCGCTCTTTGACATCAACAAGGCTGCTTCATTCCGCCAAACCACCATGGTTGAGTACACTGGAAAGAAGAAGAACAAGTGCTGCCAGTTGGAAATCGTCAAACTGATGTGCATCACCGCAAACCCTATCTCTTTCTGTAGAGAACCAGTTCTCATGGAAGTCATCAGGTCGGCCAGGAAAATTACTCCAAGTTTTAGGCTTCCAAGCAGAGACACAGTGACTGGTGAACTGTTGCCCAGGCTAGACACTGAGTTGGCCGAGCTTGACGCTCCCTTGATGCAGGGTTGGTCGACATACGGCAGCAGCCTTGCTGTCAACGAGTGGTCTAACAGGCAGTTTAGGCCTGTGTAGAATTCCATGGCAGTGAATGGCATGGGGGCTGTTCACCTGTTTTCTCGTGATGCCAGCGGCCTTACCAGAGACGCGGACCACATAGCAAGCATCATTGTTGCAGAAATTGAGACAATGGGCAAGGAAAAAGTCATTTCAGTCATCTGTGACAATGCTTTTGTGAACAAGAAGGCCTTTTCAGACCTGAGAGTGCGGTACCGGAAGCTGTTCTTTCAAGGTTGTGCCCACAACATTGATCTCATTATGAAGGATGTTGGGAAGTCTGCATGGGGTGCGGGGATCATTGGGAAGTGTGAGAAGATCATTGTATTTTTCAGGAATAACGCCATGCCCTGGACATGACTGAAGGACAAAATGGGAGACAAGGTGCTGAAGACCAGGTGTGATACCCACTTTGCCTCTGTCTTTGACATGGTGGAGAGGCTCCTGGAGCTGAGAGAAGAGGTGGAGGAGTTTGTGCAGCTGCCGTTGTAGAAGCTGATTGTTTCAAGCAGGGATGCAGGATTCATAAGTAGGAAGAAGGAGGTGTGGACGCTCATCCGTCGCAAGGTTTTTTGGGTGTAGGTGCGTCAGTTGAAGGATGTGCTGTTACCACTGGTGAAGGTGTTGCGGGTGGCTGACGCCCCCGGGGGGGGACAGGGCAGATTTACAAGGGACTTCTGGACTGTGCTGAGCAGCTGAAGGCCCTGACCGAGAAGAAAGGGAGGAAGCCGAATCAGGTGGAAGAATGCCATACCAACTTTGTCTTGGGGAGGCTAGACCTGCGTTGGTCAAAGGACATGTCTTGTCCCCTTTATGCAGCTGCCCGACGTTTGTATACAGAACAATTTGAAAATGATCTGTCCACTGACTCCACCACCTTGGAGTCTTGGCACGCTGTCGCGGAGGCCCTGGTTTCAGAGGATCAGAAGGACGCCATCATGAAAGAGATGGGAGCCTTCCAGCTGGGACAGACGAGCGTAGTCCAGGACCCGATGGTGTCTGCACGCAGGAATGCCAAGGCTGTCGCAGCTGTTGCAAAGGTGCAATGTGGTACCATGACTGCTGTCAAGTGGCATGTTAACTACATGTGTGCATTGCCTGTGCTCAGGGATCTGGCTCTCAAGATCCTGTCTCAACCTTGCTCATCTTCTGAGTGTAAACGTATTTTCTCAGCGCATAAGCTCATTCATACCGCCAGGAGGAACCGGCTCAAGGTGGCAACCTTAGAGCTCCTCGTGCGGTGTCACGTGCGTTTGCGCAAGCACTATGGCAGGAATGGACGCAGAGTAGCAATGGACCTGGCGAGGGCTGCAGCACCTGAAGCAAAAGCAGAGGCAGAAGTAGATGCCAGCGAGGATGACGGAGAGGTGGTGGAGGAGGAAGGTGTGCTGAGTGAGCCCGAGGAGGATTGGGAGACTGATGATGAGGGTCAGGAGGAGGAGGAGGAGGAGGAGGAGCAGGAGGTGGGAGAGGAGGATGTGGTGGAGGTCATGGCCTCCGTGCGTGTCATGAATAACACGCCTGGTCTCCCTCATGCACGGCCAGTGCGTGTTTGTGCACAGGAGAAGTCAGCAAGCACTAAGATAGGGGCAGGTGGAGGAGGAGCAAGCACCAGCAGGGCACCGGCAAGTGGGGGGGGGGAGCAAGCACGAGCAGGGCAGCGAAAGGTGGAGGAGGAGCAAGCACCAGCAATGCAACTACTGATAGAGAAGAAGGTGGGATGGGTACAGGGGAGGGAGGAGTGGCAGGTGAGCAGCTTGCTGAGAAGGTGGAACTAGGAGAGTAGGGTGCTAGAGGAGGAGGGGCATGAGAACAGAGTGCTAGAGAGGGCGGAGCAGGAGAACAGGGTCCTGGAGAGGGTGGAGCAGGAGAACAGGGTACGGGAGAGGGTGGAGCAGGAGAACACGGTGCTGCAGAGGGTGGAGCAGGAGAGCATGGTGCTCGTGAGGGAGGAGCAGGACGTGATCCAGCTTCAACTGCTGCCTCCCGCATTGGCAGGGCAAAGAGCAGCTCCAAGCGTGCTGCTCTAGCTGTCATAGCAACATCTAGGGTGTCCAAGCACCAGGCAGGTGGCACTTTAGCAGCAGCTGTGGTAACTAGGAGTCTTGATGAAAAGCGCAGAGCTGCTGCTCCTGCAAAGAAGTACAAGTAGATGCTGTCCTTCCATAATTGTGATTAATGCAAATTGTGACCATTGAAATCTATGAGTTTCTTTGCAATGTGTGCTTGCTTCCTTTGAATGTTGCATGCAACACTTGTCCAGAATCAGAGTGTCATAGTGATAAAGTAACATAGAAACATGGTGACATGGTGACATGGTGACATGGTGACATGATGACATGGTCACATAGTAACATGGGTAGATTACATGGTGACATGGTGACATGGTGACATGGTGACATGGTGACATGGTGACATGGTGACATGGTGACATGATGAAATGGTCACATAGTAACATGGGTAGATTACATGGTGACATGGTGTTTCACTGTGGTGCAAAAATAAAAGGTTTTTTAAAGTTCATCTTTTTGACACGTTGATTACACATGCTGGAAATGTAGTTCATTTCACTGATTCACAAATTTCCACACACATGTGGCCAAAATGTGGCCAAAATTCCCCCACCCTGCAGCACCCACATCGATGTGGTCAATCATGGCTACATCGATGTTCAGAGGTTCAAGGGACCAAGGTCAAGACTGCCTGCTGGGCACCTGCGACTGGTGCCAAGAAGATGAAGAAGGAAGGAATGGAGATGACAGCTGGAGCCACAGGGGAGGAGTGTAGAAGGACGAGAGTGGTCCTTCGATGGTGAGATAATAGAAACATCAAGTCCAGCACCATCCGGCCCGAGGTATAGCTGCCACTGACAGATTTGGTTCCGGGACTTAAGATGATGAAGGCATGTGGATCAACGTCATGCTAAACCAATGTGGTCTCCAAGAACATGGGACAAGATTCCCATGTGTATGGGTCTTCACCCATGAATATGAAGAGGTCTCCCAAGGCACCGAGGCACAATCCCGAGTGCCTGGGTCTCGACCAAAAAGTTTCTCCCGATGGAAGAAAAAGGAATGACAAAAAATGAATACCATAAACGAAACATAAAAAGCAATAAAAATAAATGAAATGAAAACAGTGAGTTGAGAGTTTTTTCCCGCTATAATTTGATGATTTGTTTCTTTCTTTTCTTTCTGTTGGTGCTCTAACAGGTGAGCTTTGCAATCTGGCAAGCCCACCGTTTGTCTTGCTCGCTGAACAGTGGACTTGCATGACCGGCAAACCTGCCAAATGGGGCCCCCTGTTGGCGGAAGAGTTCGGTGCTTTCCTGCTGAAGCCGGGATACACCTTCTCGCCTGCCCTGCCCAGCTCCTGCCTGCCTTTCCTGATGTTGAATAAATGCCCCTTCGCATGTCCAGAGGCATAACTACGGAAACGTCTACAGAACTACACAATGCTCAAAAAAAAAAAAAATCAACTAGTGCAAATTAAAGACGTGACCAAGTGAAGTACCACCAACGCGTTCACCAACATCTTCGTCCACTACACCCAGGACGTCCTCTCCATGATGGTAGCCCAGGGCACCCTCATGCCTTGGGCATACGAGCTCTTTCTCAGGATTGAGAAGGTTCATCTGCAGTCGCGCGTCCAGCGCATAGAGGCCCTCTCCTCACCTGTCGTTGCCTCCGTGGTCGTTGTCTCCTCTGCAGCAGCTACATCCGCCAGCTCCTTGTCGCCAGGGAAGAAGATGTGCAGGGGTAAGAAGGGCAAGGGCCAGTAGTAGTAGCCAACCGGGTCCAGTGGTGGTGGCTCGGTCTGCCACAACTGTGGCCAGCCTAGACACGTGTGGTATATGTACCCGCTCCCAACAGACAAGGTGCGCGCCATCGCCACCATGCTTCACCAGCGTGAGCACCGTCTGGCCTCTTCTGTCGTCGCTATCACCGGCCCTGATGCCTCCATCCCGGCCGGCAGCTACACTACTCTGACAGTCGCACCGGTTCCACCGTCACCAGCTTTACCGTAGCATCATCCGCAGCCGTCTACACCATCCTTTCCATCACCGGTGAAGTCCACCTCGCTTCCGGGCTCTGGGACTGTCACATCACACTCGATCTACACTCCCGGGCCCTCCACCCATGAGTACTAGTTGGAGCATTTCATCGCGTTCCAGCTCGGCTTGCCTTGCCCTCCCCCCCAGGGAATTGCGAGTTGTGTCACCTCCTGCTCGCCTATCCTGCCTTGCATGACAAAGACTGAGTTGCAGTCGTGTCCTACTCCATCGTTCATTTCGTCATCTCCCGTGCCTTCCTCTCCTGTCCCTCTCTCTAACGACGTTGCATGGTTTGATGATTGGCAGTCTTGGTTTGCACCTCAGTCCCTCACATTCGCGTCTCTTGTGTGTTGCCTCGTGACCGTTAGCGATCTGGCAACCCCAGCCCAGGACCGCATTTATGGACAATCACCCCTTAAAAATTCACTCTTCATTCGGTGTACACGTTCAATGCATACACGTGGAAGTTTCATGGTACTTTCGTGGAGGTTACACCACACTTTTGTTTCTAACATTTGTTCATACACATTACAGTGTATTTATATGCTGAAACATGGAAACGTTCGTGGAAGGATTGCAGGTAATTTTTAATACCTAAAAGTATCAAATTCTCACTGTTTCTCAACTCATTTACATAGTTCTT
>SZWC01000384.1:46431-69841 GCA_023375785.1 Penium margaritaceum
GTTTCTAACATTTGTTCATACACATTACAGTGTATTTATATGCTGAAACATGGAAACGTTCGTGGAAGGATTGCAGGTAATTTTTAATACCTAAAAGTATCAAATTCTCACTGTTTCTCAACTCATTTACATAGTTCTTTAACACACCTAGAACTGTACTTATACTTTAATAGTGGGTACGACTGTAAACCTCACTGACGCCCTTTCTGGAACTCGGGAACGTTCGGAAGCTAATACGACCTTTATAAATATAGAGGGACCATGATTGCGTTTTCTACCCATCGCGAACTCCTCGCACCCCCCCTCCCCCCGAACCAGCCGCATTGATGACCAGCGACGAACCTCGCTGGTGGTGGGCCTCGCAAGCCGTTGATGTGGAATTAAGGCAATTTTCCACATCGACGGCTCGCGAGTGTCAGGATCAGCAACCTCACCGCTGACCGTCGATAGGCCGGAGTTTCAAACCGGCACATGCAAACCCCCCTAAACCCTCACTAGCGGGCGTGGTAGTGCACAACACCACGTGCGCTAGCGAGGGTTGGAGGGGGGTTTGCGAACTTCCAAGTGGCGCTGAACTCCGACGGTGTCAAGGGCGCGCTTGACGTTCGCGCTTGACCTAAGCCTGATGTTGTACAAAGTACATATGCGTACATGTGTACGTGTACGCACACACATAAAAAGACCGAGATTTTGAAACGATCGATCATTCATCAACGATCGTCAATTCTTGGAGATCGTTGATGTCGATCCCGTTGCCTCGTGAGCCCCCCTGTCGGGGGGCTCACGAGACAACGGGAGCCGTTACGTCGGACGTTCTGCTATCTACATGTCGACTTTTACGTTACATCGAGATCGTGGTTCGGGGACGATCGGCGGTTTCGGTGAGTCGATTCTCCGTCGACTTCATGTACACTAGTGTATTGTTTTTTTTTTTCACCAAAAAAAATCGATACACTCACCAGATACACTTTGCCAATACACTCGACCCTTTTGGGGGGAGGGGGGGCTCGATCGAGAGCCGACGATCCCCCCCCCCAAAACGTAAAAGTGTATTGGGGTTGTGTATATGGTGCGTGTATCTGATGAATATAAAGAAAAATACATTAGTGTATTGTACACTAGTGTACAATGTAGAGGGTCTCTACGATACACGGCCCAATACACTGAGCCAATACACTCGAGGGTGTGGGGGGGGGGCTCACGAGACAACGGGAGCCGTTTCGTCGGAAGTTCTGCTATCGACGTGTCGACTTTTATGTTACATCGACATCGTCGATCGGCGACGATCGGCGGTGTCGGTGAGTCAATTGTCCATCAAATTCATGTACACTAGTGTATTGTTTTTTTTTTCACCATACAAAATCGATACACTCACCAGATACACTTTGCCAATACACTCGACCCTTTTGGGGGGGGGCTCGATCGGAGCCGACGATCCCCCTCCCCCCGGAAAACGTAAAAGTGTATTGGGGTTGTGTATATGGTGCGTGAATTTGATGAATATGAAGAAAAATACACTAGTGTATTGTACACTTGTGTACAAAGTAGAGGGTCTCTACGATACACGGCCCAATACACTGAGCCAATACACTCGAGGGTCTGGGGAGGGGGGATCGTCTGCGACTGACCGTGGGAAACGTTTCGGAGTAAAACGAAATGTTACGCTCGATTGTTGCGAGCGATACAAATGTATGCCCTAGAAGAAAATAGTTTATTATGATATTACTAACGTATCACTGAGCAAGTCCTGGGACAAGAGTAGGTATATTTAATACGACTTACTCTCTGTCCTAGTACTTTTTTCCAGGGTAATTTATTCATTCAGTATTCATGGCCTAGGAAAAAATACACAGTATTTCACGTGAAAATATATCCCCATAACACACATGGTTAAGTGAACACTTATCATTTAACCGTAAGGACACCTCTTGGAAGCTTCGTATATATATACATATATATATGTATGTAATACATAGGTCATGCAGTGTATAACAGAGGCACGATTACCTATACCTCCAGTGTCACTCCGCACTTGGCCACGGTCTAGAGTAAACGGCGCCGACAGGCAAACCGCCGACCGCCCTTGGTATTTCAACCAAGGTAGAGATCACCCACGGAGTGGTGTTTCCACACTGAAAGGTTCACTTAGCTTTTCCCAACCGTGGCCGGAGAGTGTTCCAAACTCTCACCCAACTGGCAATGCTTCACACCAAAGTGTGCACTTGCACTTGTTCTTTACCCTCTTTCTTGGTGGCCAACAAGGGATTAGTTTTCTCCCAAGTCTCAAGAGTAAGAGATGATATGATATCACATGCAAATGACAGGCCTTATATAGTCTCTGGTCAGTGCTCCCAGTGGCTCCTTGGAGGGGGCCTCCCCCCAAGGCCACCCTAGACAATGTCATCAGCTTTGATGACATGGCACCCTCTGTGACCGCCAAGTGGCGCTTGATCCACCTTGGACCTTAGAGGCTTCTAGGAAGCTTCCTTGGCCCTTTCTAGTCACAAAGAAAAGTTGGTCCTGGCGGGATTTGACCCCGGACCTCTCGCTTGCGAGACGGCGCCTTCATCCACTAGGCTGTAGGAAGTTGTCCTAAGGAGCATGCACCAGGTAGACTACCAAGAGTAGACCAAGGGGACTTACTCCACAAGGATGAGCAGTGCATGCCTTGTCTCTCTCAGCCTCTCTTCGTGTCGCTGGGAGACTTGCACTATAAGCGCAGTGCATACCCAGTCTAAATCTTCCGCTGATTGGACCAGGGGCATACACAGAACATAACAAACTCTCCCTTGCACTTGCGTCCATCTGCGGCTAGATTCCTGCTACGGCCATGGGCCCAGCGATGTCGGCCACCTGTGAAGTAGGCCGCCCGTTCAGCCCTCGTCTGCTGCGCTTACCATCCCGATGCCCCGTGCCCCTGCCATGTGCGGGTCACTGTCCAGCGGCTTTGTCAGAAAGTCCGCGAGCATCTGCTTGGTCGTGATGTACTGCAGATCCACCACTCCCTTGGCAACGAGGTCGCGCGTGTAGTGATAGCGGATGTCGATGTGCTTGGTCCGCCTGGAGAGGGTGTCCTTGAACGCGATGTCCATTGCGCTGTGGATGTCGACGTGGACGACTGTGGCCTCATTCTGTGGTGCGTGCATCTCAGCGAGCAAGCTGCGTAGCCACTACGTCTCCTTGCACACCTCAGACAGCGCCACATACTCAGCTTATGCGGTTGAGATGGAGACACAGTCCTGCTTGCGGCTGGCCCACGACACAGCGCCGCCGTTCACAAGGCACACAAAGCCCGAGGTGGACTTCCTATCATCCACGTTGCCTCCAAAATCTGCGTCGGTGTAGCACTTGAGGCGCAGAGGGTCTGTTCCTTGAAAGCCACCGTACTGCAGTCCCATGTGCCGTGTCTTGTTGAGATAGCGCAAAATGCGCTTCACGGCCTGCCAGTGGAGTGGCCCAGGGTTGGCCACGAACCGACTGACTAGCCCCACAGCAAAGGAGATGTCCGGCCGCGTGCCAACCATGGCATACATGATGCTACCCACCGCAGACTGGTACGGCACATCCTGCATTTCACGGCGCTCGGCTTCCGTGCTGGGGGAGTGGGCGGAGGTGAGATTGCACTTCGTGGGGAGAGGAGTGCTGAGNCTGGTCATCCGCACGCACATACACACTAGGGTCGGTGTGGCAGTGCGAGAAGCCAAGGCCAGCCATGAAGCTGTCCATCTCCTTGTACCAGATCCTTGGGGCCTGTTTTAGCCCGTAGAGCGCCTTGATGAGGCGACACACCTGCCCGGGTTTTGCCTTGACACCCTCGGGCACCTCCATTAGTATCTCCTTGTCAAGCTTCCCGTACTGGAAGGCGGTCTTGACGTCCATCCGGTGGATTTCCATGTTGCGCGCCGCAGCCACAGCCAGCAAGGTGCGGATGGAGGGGAAGGACGCAACAGGAGAGTAGGTCTTGTCGTACTCAGACCCTGCTCTCTGCGAGAACCCCTTCGCGACGATCCTTGCCTTGTACTTGTCGATGCTGTTGTCTTGCTTGCGTTTGACGCGTAAGACCCACTTCACGCCCACCACGTGTCCGTTTGGTGGTCTGTCCACCAGTACCCACGTCCCATTCTCCTCGATGGAGGCGAGCTCGCTCTCCATCGCCTCCTTCCACTTAGCGGCGTCCGGCCGCGAGAGAGCCTCGGTGATGGTAGTCGGCTCTCCCTGCGCAAGGCACGACCAGCTCAGGCCAGTCCACTCGGCCTTCCCTCCGTCGTACTGCTTCACAGGCTTTGCTTGGCGCTCACTGCGCCGCAGTGGTGCTGGTGCTGGCTGCTCGTGCTGCTGCTGCTGCTGTGCTTCCCCAGGAGGGGTCGCTGGAAGGGAAGAGCCACTGGCCTCCGAGGAGGCCTCGGATGTCTCCGATGCGGTGTCGGATGTCAACTCCGCTTCAGCCTGAGCGGACACTCTCCCTGAATTGGCAGCCTCGCTGGCTATGGCCACTGGCATCCCACGCCAGTTAGGCGGGGGTGTGTCACCCGCCTCCAGCAGCACGATCCACTCTCCCTGTTTTGGAGAGTTCTCTAGGTCCAGCAGTTCTCCCTTGTCGTGTGACTCTTCCTGGAAGGTCACATCTCTGGAGGTGATGACTCTCCCTGCTGCCTGGTCCCACAGCCTGTACGCCTTGTGCACGGCCTTGTAGCCGATCATCACGCACTTGCGTGCACGTGCATCCAACTTCCCCGCTCCTTGCCCGTCCTGGATTTTGGCCCAAGCCGTGCAGCTGAATGCCTTTAGGTGAGAGGCATCCGGCTTCTTTCCCGACCACGCCTCCTGCGGCGTCATGCGTTTTGCACTTTGCTCCTTTTCTGTCCCCTTGCTGCGCAGTGCTGCAGCAGGCATGAGGTTGATGATGTAGCATGTAGTGCGCGCTGCTTCCGCCCAGAAGCGAGGAGGGAGCTTTGATTCGAAAAGCATGGTTCGCATCATGGCCAGAATGGTCTGGTTCATGCGCTCGGCCACGCCGTTGCTCTGCGGTGTGTAGGGGGTAGTAGGTTGGTGGACAATGCCGTGTGCCCGAAGCCACGGCTTGCACCCCTCGTACTTTCCGCCGTTGTCGCTCTGCAAGGCCTTGACCTTCCGCCCGGTTTGTCGCTCCACCATGGCGACAAACTCTTGCAGGCGCTCCAGCACCTCTCCCTTCGTTTTGAGGAAGTACACCCACACCTTCCGAGAGTAATCATCGATGAAGGTGAGGAGGTACTTGGAGCCGCCGTTGGACGTGGTGCGCATGGGGCCACACACGTCGCTGTGGACAAGGTCGAGTATGCCCTCTGCTCTACGACCGTTTTTGGAGAAGCGTTTCCGCTTTGTCTTCCCTTGCAGGCAAGCCTTACATCCAGCGTTGCATCCACCCTTCAGCTCACATCCCTCCAGCCCGCGTACAAGCTTCTGCTCCTGCATGACCTGCAGGGTGCTGTCGGCCACGTGCCCTAGGCGTCTGTGCCACAGCTTCGCAGTTGCTGCTCCCGCGTCTTTAGCCACCACAGCAGGCGGCATGGATGGTGTCTTGGCGTTCGGCGATGGTGCAGCTTCCGCTACTGCCTCTGCCACCCCAGCATGCCCTCCCGCGCTCTTCGTTTGCAGAACGTAGAGCCCATCCGTTCGTGGCACCTTAGCGACAAGGTCTGACGTAGCGTAGGTAATCGTCACGTCCTCGTTCTTGAGGATGACGGCTTCCTTCTGTGTGAACACCACCGTCATCGCGTGATCCGTAATCCGCGAGACGAAGAGGAGATTTGCGGCAAAAGTTGGCATGTAGATGACGTTCTGCAGCCGCAACTCCTTGTCGGCTCCGTTGAGCCGCGTGTGCACGACCTTCTCTCCCTCACTAGCCGCGTACTCGATGACGCCGTTGGCGCACCGGAACTTGGCCGTGGACGGTGTGAGGGACGAGAATCCACATGCCTCATGAGAGGTGTGGTAGTCCGTGCCACTATCGAGCCCGAAGGCTCCCGGCCGCAGCAACGCAGAGCCCTTTGGAGGGGCCTTGCTCTCGGCCATCATGCTCGTGGACGTCGAGTCCACCTTCTTACTTACGTTGCTGCTCCCACCACCGCCTCCTTCCTTCTTTGGTGCGCGACACTCCCGCGCCCAATGCCCCGCCTTGCCACAGTTGTGGCACTTGCCCTTCTTCTTGCCGCTCTTCCCGCCGCCACTGCTTCTGCTGTTGCCATGAGAGGAGGTGCCTCCCGAGCCACTTGCGTATGCGGCGTTGTTGATGACGCCGTTGTTGCGCCGCATGGCCTCGTTCCGGAGAAACTCGGAGACACGAGGGTACGTGAATTGCGACTCCTCCCAACCACCCAAGGTGGTGATCATGGGGCTCCAGCTTGGCGGCAAGGCCATGAGGAGAATCATGGCCTGCATCTGTTGTTCGAGCTGCCAGGACATGGCGCGGGCTTCTTGAAGCAGTCCTTCGAACTGCTGGAGGAATTCCGAGATGGATTCCCCTTCGCCCACCCGTAGCCCGATGAGGCGCTGCAGGATGAAGAGTCGATTGGCGAGGGAAGTTGACTGGTACACGTTCGTCAGCTTGGTGTAAGCCTCAGCTGCCGTCGTGCACCCCTCGATGTGGGAGATTAGGGAGGGGCTTATGGACGTGACGAAGAGTGCAAGAGCGATGTCATTCCGCTCTTGCCACCCTGCGTATTCCGCGCTTGTCTCGTCCTCCGGTGCTACCTCTGTCCCTTTCAGCATGTTGAGGTACCCGCGCACGCCCATCACCACCTCAAACTGCCATTTCCACGTGTTGAAGGCTTTGCCATCGAAGCGTGCGATGGCGTTGGCCGCACCCAACTCGGCGGGCCGTGAGGTGACTGGAACGATCTCTTGACCCCCCGGCATGATTGTGGTGTGGTCAAGGATGCTCACTTAGTCTCTGCTGTTCTGCTTCGTTGAGGCCGATGTAGGCTGATGAGGCTGATGACTGCTACAGATTTTCAAGGTGCAGTCCGTTGCATACCCCTCCAGCCGATGGTCTCCTAGCTATTGTGGAGGAAGTGCTCCCACAGACACGGGGTCGTACCCACAAGGGCAGAGCGTAACCCGTTTAGGACTCGAGGGTCATACCAACAATGGCAGAGCGTATCCTCGTTCCTTGTCCGTGGAGAGCAAAAGTGGACCACGGGTCCAACCCGCGTCCGGTCTCTCACAATGCGTACCTTGGTCCAAAGTGGACCAACGATGAAGCAGATGGAGCAGTGGTGTCTTGTCTGCTGCAGAGGTACCTGCCACGTGAACTGAGCGGTGGTACAAGAACCAAAGTTTCCCGATCAGTGTGGGCCCATAACCCTTTGTCACTCCGCACTTGGCCACGGTCTAGAGTAAACGGCGCCGACAGGCAAACCGCCGACCGCCCTTGGTATTTCAACCAAGGTAGAGATCACCCACGGAGTGGTGTTTCCACACTGAAAGGTTCACTTAGCTTGTCCCAACCGTGGCCGGAGANACACCAAAGTGTGCACTTGCACTTGTTCTTTACCCTCTTTCTTGGTGGCCAACAAGGGATTAGTTTTCTCCCAAGTCTCAAGAGTAAGAGATGATATGATATCACATGCAAATGACAGGCCTTATATAGTCTCTGGTCAGTGCTCCCAGTGGCTCCTTGGAGGGGCCTCCCCCCAAGGCCACTCTAGACAGTGTCATCAGCTTTGATGACATGGCACCCTCTGTGACTGCCAAGTGGCGCTTGATCCACCTTGGACCTTAGAAGCTTCTAGGAAGCTTCCTTGGCCCTTTTTTGTCACAAAGAAAATTTGGTCCTGGCGGGATTCGACCCCGGACCTCTCGCTTGCGAGACGGCGCCTTCATCCACTAGGCTATAGGAAGTCATCCTAAGGAGCATGCACCAGGTAGACTACCAAGAGTAGACCAAGGGGACTTACTCCACAAGGATGAGCAGTGCATGCCTTGTCTCTCTCAGCCTCTCTTCGTGTCGCTGGGGGACTTGCGCTATAAGCGCAGTGCATACCCAGTCTAAATCTTCCGCTGATTGGACCAGGGGCATATACAGAACATAACATCCAGGACTCTGCCGAGACCTGGATCATCGACTCTGGGTCCATGCATCACAGGATAGCCTATCGCGACGCCTTCAGTGTTCTCGGCCCCATTGGCGACGTTTCCGGTGTCCAGAAGGGCTCCGAAAAGGTGTTACCTGTCCGCGGCGTTGGCATCATTCGCTTCCGCGGCCCTGCCGGACATGTCTTTGTGACCGACGTTTTCTTCGTCCCTGGTCTTTAGCTCAGCCTCCTGTTCGTCACTGCCCTTGACCGCATGAGCATGGACGTCCTGCACTCACGTGGCGTTGGCACTGTGTCGTTACATTGGTCTGGTCTTATCGTTCTGCACGCCACCACCCGTGGCAACCTCTAGCACGTGCCTCGTTTGTCCTCCCTTCCCTCCATCCCCTCCCCATCGGCCGCCACAGGCCATGTGTTTGTCACCAGCACGCTCTTTCCACAGCACACATACCTCCTGCATGGCCGCCTCTGCCACGTACACTCTACTATCGTACATAGCTTGCTCTATACCCAGCTGGCCAAGGGCCTTGACTCGGCCTCCTTCCCCTGGTCGTGCCCCACTGAGTGCATTCATTGTGCACAGGGCAAGATGCACCGGTCCACTTACCCTTAGTCTACCTCCTGTGCGTCCGCCCCTCTGGACTTGATCCATTCCCATGTCATGGGACATCTTCCTACCGAGTCTGGCGGGGAGCATGGACGTCATGTCCTCACCCTCACTGACGACAACTCTCGCTACCCCTGGGTCTTCTGCCTTCAACAGAAAAGCGATGTTGCTCTTGTACTTTGGAATTGGCTTGTCCGTGCAGAACGCGAGTGTGGTCGCTCCATTCATCGCTTCCGTTTTAATCGTGGTGACGAGTACATGGGAGACACGATGACCTTCCTCGCCTCCCACTGCATCCATCACGAGACATTGGCACCTTACATGCCAGCCTAGAATGGCATCTTCGAGCAGTGGAACCGCACCATGGCCGACGCCATCCGTACCATGCGGGTCGATTCTAGCCTCTCCGATGGCTTCTACTTTGAATTCATGGCATACATGACATGGGTCTGGAACTGGATTCCCCATGGACCCCTTCCCCGTCAAACCACGTCATACCAGCACTGATGCAGTGAGTGGGTTGACCTCCACCCGGCTCACGTCTTGGGCTACTTGGCCATTATGTGGCTGCCCGTCCCGTAACAGGGCGGAAAGCTCGTCCCCCGAGGGCATCCATGCACCTTTCTCAGTGTCTCGTATCCATCTAAAGCTTGGCACTTCTGGGATCCATCCCTGCACTACATCATCGAGTCCCACGATACTCTCTTCTTTGAGGAGTCTTTTCCCCACAACCTCCCTCGCTCCGGCTCATCGATGTCCCTCCCGTTGAGTGGGGGAGTGGTGAGTCTTTCCTTGGTCCTATCGCTTCTGGGCGGCACATCGCCTACGTCCGCTGGTCCCTCCGAGTCTGCAGCCCCAGTCCCGTCTGCTGACCCCTATGGGCCGGCATCAGCTCTACTCGTGTCCGTTGGCCCCTCCGCGCCGGCAGCTTTGTCCGCATCTGCAAGTCCCTCCAGGCTGGCAGCCCAGTCTACATCCACTGATCCCTCCAGGCCAGCAGCCCCATCCGCGTCCGCTGGTCCCTCCGGGCCGACAGCCCCATCCGCATCCACTTGTCCCTCTGGGCCAACAGCCCCCTCCGCGTCTGCTGGTCCCTCCGGGTCGGCAACCCCGTCTGCGTCCACTGGTCCCCCCGGGCCAGTAGCCCCGTCAACGTCCGCTGGTCCCTCTGTGCCAGTAGCCCCCATCCGCGTCCGCTGGTCCCTCCGGGCCGGCAGCCCTGTCCACCTCCGCCAGCCCCTCAGACTCGCTTTCGTCTGCCCCCCCTGTGCCGTCTCCTACTTTACCGTGCTACATGTGTGGCCCAGATGGTAGCCTCTGACCCAGGCCGTCAGTGAGCGTGTAGACTGCCGCACCGTGCCTAATGGTGCCTCGACCCCCAGTCACCCCACGTGTCTCGTCCACTCCTACGGTCATGAGTGGGGACCCTGGCACCAAAGCCCTCGGCCTAACCACTTCAACCATCACTGCAAACCTCCACCTGAGCTCCGCACTGGGTGACGTCATGCTCCATCAAGAGCACCGGCATGTAGTCACGACCACACTCACGCGCATCCCACCTGGGGCTCGAGACGCACACGCCCTCGCAGTCTGCTCCACAACACGCCCGGAGGACCCAGCCACCCTACGCGAGGCTCGTGCTTCCCCCAAAGCCACGCACTAGGATGTTGTGTGCGCCAACGCGCTCGCTGTTATCCAAGCACCATGTGTACACCGGGAGGTAGATCAAAAGTCGATCTCCCTCCTGGCCGGAAGGCCATCGGTGCCAGATGGGTCTTCCAGTGCAAATGGAAGCTGGACGAGTACTTGGCCCGCCTCATAGCCAAGAGGTTTGGCGAGATCCCTGGGGTCAATTACGACCAGATATTTGCCCCAGTTGGCCGGTTCTCCACTAGTCGGGCGCTCTTCAACCTGGTTGCCCAATACGGGTGGGAGTTGCATGAGAGGGATATGAGCAACGCTTTTCTCCATGGCTCGCTGGAGGGCGAGGAGCTCTACATGGTGCAGCCTCTAGGCTTTGACAACGGCACTGGCAAGGTCTGGTGGCTATGTAAGGCCCCCTATGGCTTGAAGCAGTCGCCTTGGTGTTGGAACCAGAACATTAGTCGCACTCTTCTCCGCGGCTGCCTCCTTTGCAGCACTGCTGACCCCGCACTATTCATTAGCCCGTGAGGCCAGACCTTTGCTTCTATCCTGGTCTGCGTTGACGACCTCCTCATTGAGTCACCAGACACAGCTGCCATTGAGTGTGTTAAGGACCTGCTATACATTGCCTACGAGATGAAGGACCTCGGGTCTGACCGAGCCTTCCTAGGCATGGAGCTCGAGCATGATTGCTCCCAGGGCATCTTGTACTTCCACCAGGCTGCCTACGTGCAGACTTTGTCCGCTCGCTTCGGCAAGGGCCTGCCCCTCGTGCCGAATGCATCCTCACCCATGTCACTCGATGGTCAGGTAAAGCAAAAGAACCCTGACCAAGCCATTGTGGGGGAGCCAGTTGACGTGACCACGTATCTGCGAGTCATCGGGTCACTGATGCTCCTGGCCACTACGATGCGCCCAAACATCGCATTCGCCGTCAACCTCCCGGCTCAGTTCTCCAAGGAGCCGCGTTACCTCCACTTTGAGATCGCGATCCAAGTATTGCGCTATGTCGTCTCGACTCCATGGCGAGGTCTCATGTTCCGCCAACTGCCATTTGTTGTCATGGTGAGCTACACCGACAGTGATTGAGCAGGCAGTCCGGACGGTAAGAGCCGCACTGGCTGGATTTTTCTGATTGGCGGTACGGTTGTGTCCAGGCGTAGTGGAAAACAGGGGTGTATTGCACGCTGCACTGCTGAGGCTGAGTAAGTGGCCCTTGGCTTAGGCGCATGTGAGAGCGTGTGGTTGTGTCGTCTGTTGTCTGAGTTGCTTTAGTCCGTCGCGTCCATCACGTTGCATAGTGCCATGGCCATCGCCGACAATGACGGTGTGCATCACAAACGCACAGAGCACATCAATGTTTAGTTTTACTATGTGAGTTTGTTGTTTCATGACGGCAGTGTCAGCATCGTCTACGTTGAGACAGCATGGCAGCTGGCTGACTTCTTGACCAAGGCTTTGAAGCACGACTTGTATAAGAAGGCTGTGAATTTGGTCGATGTGCGTCCGTGAGCTACACTCTTTGTCCCTGCCTGTGTGTCTGCGTATCCTTGGGGAGTATGGCGTATGGCGTAGCCCAGTGTGGATGTGTCGCTGCCCTTCCATGTGCACTGCGCCTGTGAGTCATGGGGGAGTGTTGCTTTTTGCGCATCTCTCATTGTGCTCTGTTGTGTCCTCCCGACTTGTGTACATCTGTGTGTAGATGAATGACGGCAAGACGCGACGCTACTAGAGTGTCTGTACGCGGTTTGCTGGAGCCTCCTCCCTGAGGTGGAGTCGATGCACGTTGAGGCCTGCACGTAGTTTCCTGGAGCCTCCTCCTTCCGATGGTCGACGTGCTCAGCTCCATCAGCAGGCCTCCTTGGTAGTCGTGCCGCCGAAGGTCACTGCCACTGCAGATGCTCTCTGTATGCGTCAAGTGCTTGATATGATTGTACCATTGCGTCTGCAGCGTCATGTTCTGCTTAGAATTGAAGTCTCGTGTTGATCTGGCACTGTTGTTACCAGGGACTAGTGTAGACATTGCCTGGGCCTAGACGGCCATAACTACTCTCTGTTATTTTTCTAGATGATTCTGACTGCACGGCTGCCTTTGCAACGTTGGTATTACGGTATGGTCCATTTTTCAGGCAAAACGGACGACGCCCGGGTTTTGGGCTCTCGACCGACTGGAAGGGCTCACCGAGAAAATCCTGCCAGCCAGAAAGTAGGTCATTTTTCTGATTTGCTAGAAAGCTGAGTAACAAGCTATATCGGGCTGGGGGGAGCCAGAACTTTGAGGGGTCTCCCATTGTTGTTCATTCTCAGTTGCTAGTCAGTTATTTTCAGTTTCCACTGCCTTTCTGGCGCTAACTCCTCAGCGCGCAGTTTCTCTCTCACAGACTTAGAGCAACGGAAGAGGGCAGCAGTGCAAAGCAACGAGTGTGGGGTCATGCCTACTCTAGCAACGTTGCAGCCTCAACATGAGCTGGAAACTATACTAGTGCGGAGGTTGGGGTAGTTGCGTTGCCGAAGCAGCATGCAGGCTTCCACGCTCGCTGCTTAGTCTGTTGCTCCCTCAGTCTGTTGCTCTAGAGTCTAAGTCTGAGTACTCTGGGTTTGATACTCAGAGACGCGCGCGCCAGTGTTAGCGCCAGAAAGCAGCTGAGAACTGGAAATGAAGTTGTACTTGCGAGTTCTATGGTCTGTGTGTGTTGCATCTAGTGAGACAGAGTTTTTCCTACGCGAGGCAGACATGGGCCACATGTGTTAGGCAGATTACGCAGACCTGTAGGAACGTATAGGGATGCTACAGCGGGAGGTGATGGCAGTGCGTGAGCGATTGTTAGAGTAGGGGATCACTAGTACTATCAACACGAGCTTTCCACTACCAAGATCTCGCACACCCATACTCAGGGACGATCATGTACCAGCTCCGAGTATGACGTCCAATGGAGACACTATCATAGGAGAGGTGAGCGTGGCTTCAGTTTCCGCCATCATCGTTCCTGTCGACTTCGTCATCGCTCCTCCTTCTGCTGCTGCCATCACACACCTTCACCAACTCGACTCAGCTGCTTCATCGTCACCTTCGTCCATGAGTGGTGATCCAGTTCGTCGCTTCAGCCCTCCTCTTCTGGCGGTACACCCCTGTGCCTCAGGGTGCTCTATCCCGCCTTAGGTGCCAACTCAGCCACTTCATCCACACTCGCGTGCTGCTCATCCATTCCCTTTCCTCTGGCATACACAGATGCATCGCGGTAGAGTGGAGAGAGGAGAGACTATGAGTTGGGACCCTTGGCAGTCACGCGAAGACTGGTACACTCCAGGTGATGTAGGGGTGACGTGAGGAGTCGTAGCCAAAGACACCACTTCGTCTTTGAGGGTGGGAGCCGACTCGTACGTGACAGGGGGAGATATCTCTGCATGATGGAGAGACCACAGGATTCATCGCCCGGGATCTGTTCAGCTACGGTATCATCATCTCCATCAAGGACATCGCCGCCAGGTTCATTTGTCCAGGGGGAGTGTTGTGTGGACCTCGACATGACGCGACGTTATGGGAGATGCATGGTGAGGGGTCTATGCTCTACTATGAGCATACTACACCAGCTGGCATGTGGCTCATGTTACGTGCCTGCACAGTTGCATGTGTATGGTAGCACTCTGTTGGTCGAGACCCGCACACTTGGTGAGTTGTACCGCATCACGAGGAGACCATGTGATCGTGTGTCTTGGTGTGTGGCCATACTAAGTGTGGCATGTGCATGCGAGGTGGATTGCTCATAGTGGTCGAGACCCGGAAACGTGGTGAGTTGCACCCGTGTTACAAGGAGATCTCCCTATGATCTTGTGTGTTGGTTGATGTTGCTATTGTGGGCGGCATACGGACACATGTTGGATTGCTTGTAGTGGTCGAGATCCGGGCACTGGTCCCGCCAGTGTCACGAGGAGACCCTCTTGTCGTCTGACATGTGCATGATGTGCATTACACTGGTTTGTGCGCTTGTGCATCACTCCTCTCATGGTCGAGACCCAGACACTTGGTAGGATGTGCCAGTGTGTAGGGAGGCCTTAGATGGGAAGCAGATGTGTATGTGTGTGAGTTCACTCGTGCATATTGTGGCTTGGCATACGCTATTGTTCCGTGCCTAGGCTCACTTTTTTTGGCGTTGACGACTATGTCAGCCAGGGGGAGTGTTGGTTTGTGTGGCTTCCACCCGTCACGACCGACACCGGTTGATTACCCATATACCCCACGTTGGTGGTATAGGGTGGAGGAGAGCGTGACGACACGACGGGCCTCCAGAGTGTACTGCAACTTCTCCAGCACTTACGATAGCGCTGGTGAGACGCCGTCGTTGCGTTCTGGTAGCCCTGTGGGCTTGTCCGGAGCTAAGAGAGTTTTCTCGGTGGATTGCGACCCGCGCACAAGGTGGACAATACTGGTGTGACGAGGATACCCGATGGTTGTAGTAGGGCTTCCAAAAATCGGAAAGCTGTTTGTGATGTCCGGACGCTAATATGAAAGAACAAGGAGGGAGTACAGATGAGCCCCTAGCGGGCTTATGTAGGAGCACCGGCAGCTAGCCGTACCGGGCCCCATCACCCCCGCTGAACCCAAACGAGTCAACGGGGAGAACGCACTGTATACACCAGAAAAACAAGGTGGTTTCCTCGAGGCACCGGAATAGCTCTCTGAGTGCCCGGGTCTCGACCACCGAGAAAATACGAGCACTGCTAGAAACACTCGAAATTAGCTTCCAGACAACACAAACAGCTTTCCAAACATCGGAAGCCCTACTTACAACCATCTGGTCTCGTCGTCGTATTGGTATAGTCCACCGGGTGTGCAGGTCTCAACCCACAGAGAAAACTCTCCTAGCTCCCAACAAGCCTGAAAGATAGCTTCCTAACACTGCTGTCGCTGGCGTGGCAGTACAAGCCAGCCAGCTAACTCACTAGCACACACAGGTGGAGGTGAGAGCAGCAAGGGGATGGCAAGGGACACAAGTACAAGCGTCAGAAGCTTCGAAATGTTGAATTGTGCAGAGAGAGATGACAACTGATGTCAGGACAACCTAAATAGTGTCACGACCCTACTAGACACACACACACACACACACACACACACACACACACACACACACACACACACATACACACACACACACACACACGTGTGCGCGATGCACAAGGGCGCCATTTTTCTAGCAGGATACAACAGTGGCAAAAACACAATTCTGGCCATAACTCCCTGCAGACATGTCAGAACGACGACCCGTTTGAACCAGAACGGCCGCGTCGACAAGATCTACGTCCTGATAGGCTGCACGCCTATGCGCTGTCCCACAGCACGAGTCTAAAAAATACGAGTGTTCTGGGCGTCCGTCATTGCCGGCTGCCGGTCTTTTGCCACCATCGCCAGTCTCAGGGATCTGCACGTGAATGGACATGAGCCGAGGGGTCACCGTAAGCCGTGTACGACACATGCATCAACACTCCCCCATGAACGGAGGGCGAAACACGTGCATGCACATGCAGACACTAACGCTGGACAGAACAGGAAACGCACAGCCACTACAGGCAGCAAGCACAGCATAGGCAAGGTGGCACATGAGGAATCGACCTGCAACAAGAATGGGGGAGAGTCCCATGGAACGAGTGGCCGCATGGAACTTCGAACGACCCAGAGCCTTGGTCAGAAAATCAGCGCACTGCCTGTCAGTGCCCACGTGGATGACTCGGATCTCACCACGATCAACCAGATCACGCACGAAGTGGTGCTCGACATTGATGTGCTTTGTGCGTGCATGGAACACACCTGAGTTCGTGGCGATGGCCTCCACGCTCATGTTGTCATATTGGAGAACCACGGGGGGAATGGACTGACGTAGTTCACGCAATAGACGGACGAGCCAGACACACACCGCTACACTGGCACCTAGAGCAACATACTCCGCCTCAGCATTGCTGCGTGTAATGCAGCCCTGCTTCCCACTTCGCCATGACAATGCAGTGCCTCGAATGAGAAAGATGTAGCCGGTGCGGCTTTTGCCATCTGGACTCCATGCCCAGTCACTGTCTTTGTACCGATCGAGCACAACTGACACCTTCTCGCAAAAGCACAGGCCGAAGCGTGTGGTGGACAGGATGTAGCGCACACACCGGACTGCGGCCTCCTATTTTCGCTGGTGTGGAGCCTGCAAGAACTAGGCGAGTAGGTTGACAGTGAAGGCAATGATGGGTCGTGTCGTGGTAGCCAAGTACATGAGCAAGCCGATGACTCGCAGGTACAGGTTCACATCGACTGGCTCCCCCAGGTCAACTGGGTCATCCATCTTCAGGGCAGCCTGCTCCTCAGTGGTCATGGGCGTGGAGGCCGTACAGACGGCAGCGAGGAGGTTGGCAAAGCGCTCCCCCACAGTTTCTGCGTAGCGTCCCTGATGGACACGGAGTGTGCGACGGACACGATCGCGCATGATCTCCATCCCCAAAAAGACATCAGCCTGACCAAGATCTTTCATCTTGTAGGCCGAGGTGTTAACGGCCTTGGCAGTGTTCACTGCTCCCAGGTCAGGCGAGGCGATCAGAAGATCGTCCACGTAGACGAGGATGACAACGAGCGGTGCTGGGGACTGTGAGAGGATCAGGGATGGGTCCGCATCACTCTGAACGTACCCAGTGCGTCTCAACGTGCTGGTGATCTCCTGATTCCAGCATCGAGGTGACTGTTTTAGGCCGTACAAGGCCTTCCACAGTCGGTACACTCGACCGGTACCATCCTCAAAGCGGAGTGGCTGGACCATGTAGATCTCCTCCTCAAGATCCCCGTTCAAGAACGCGTTATTGACATCCATCCGATGGAGTTGACAGTCATGTTGTGCCGCCTGGCTCACCAGCGTGAGCGTGGTCGTCATCCGACCAACAGGGGCAAAGGTCTCGGTGTAATCTACGCCCGGGACCTGAGAGAAGCCCTTATCTGTCAGGCGCGCTTTGTAGCGCTCCACAGTGCCGTCTGGTTTTAGCTTCTTGCGAAGAACCCACTTGGCCTTGATGGCCTTGCGGTTCTTCGGCAAGTCCACCAGCTCAAAGACGTCGTGCTCTCGGATGGCACCGAGCTCAGCCTGGCAGGAAGTGCCCCATTGCTCAGCGTCGGGGACTGACAAGGCCTCACGCAGACTGGTGGGGTCGGGAGACAGCACTGGTGCACTGCACGTAGCCAGGGCGTACGCGGCAGAGGGAGGGTCGACCGTCACCATGGACTCAACGGCGTCACGAGCAAGACCGCGCTCATGAGCAAGTAATGTTATACCAGTGGCATAGCCAGGGTGAACCTCAGCGAGGCCGCAAGCACTCAGGCCAAGGGCCTTCATGCCCGGATCACCGCTAACGATGATGCACGTGGAGCACGGTCGGAGACGTCCACCGGGTGCCCGTGTGTAAGGGTCCGGCGGGGCAGGAGCAGTGGGCGTTGATAACTCACATGCCGGTGTGGACTAAACGGCCGGCGCGCCACTCGAGGGTGGTGTGGTCTCAACAGCCAGGGACGGGCCCACGGCAGGCGTAGGCATGTCCACGGCCGGAGGCAGGGACGGCTCAGAGTCAGACACGGACACGGACGCAGGATCTGGAAGAGACTCAGTTCCGGAAGCAAGAGCACGATCAAGCAGAGCCTCAGACGCGGAGGCAGACTCGGACACAGACTTGGACACGGGCGAGAGCGGGGAGTCGGAGGCAGAGGAGCGAGCCGCTGATGGTGCCATACTGGGGGTATCAGTGGGCACAACCTCTGGGGACAGGCCCTGGGGTGTCGGCGACGGAGTGACCGTACTGGACGGGGGCACTGTATCAACCATGCCAACAGCCTCCCCCACACTACGGGGCCTGGCACACCCAGGGCCATGAGCAGTACACATAGCGTGGATGCGGGCAAGGTCGCGGAAGGCGAGATGCTCGAAGAAGAGAGCGTCACAGGACTCCACGATGCGGCGTCCCTCAGGGTCTCAGAACCGCCAGGCCTTCGACCGCAGGGCGACGCTGACGAAGGCGGAGATCCGGCCCCGCGGAGAGAGCTTGCTCCCCTGCTGGTCCGGTGTGAACTAGACGCAGGCAAGGGAGCCCCAGACACAGGCCAGGCGCAGATCCGCGCGACGCCCGCACCATAGCTCGTAGGGCGTGCGGTGACCAGGGAGGGGGCCGTGGGGAATGCGGTTCCAGACCCAGGTCATGTACGCCATGCCCTCCAAGGCAAAGGCCTCAGGCATGGCGCTGTCAGCACGCGTGGCACGGACCGCATACTCCATGGTGCGGTTCCAGCGCTCTGAGACACCATTCTGCTTGGGGTTGGCGGGAGCTGAGAGGTTGTGGAAGACACCAAGCTCAGTGAAGGAGCGGGCCATGTCACCGAGGTACTCACCGCCGCGGTCTGAGCGAAAGGTCTGAAGGCGGTGGGGAGACTGGCGCTCGGCCATAACCAGCCAAAAGCGGACTGCAATGGCGGCATCGCTCTTCTGGCACATACTGTAGACCCAGCGCATGCGCGTGAAGTCATCAATCAACGTCAGGACGTAGCGACCGTGGTCCTCCTGAAACTCGACAGGGAGCAGACCCATGAGGTCGGAGTGGACAAGCTCCAAGGGCCGACAAGCCCTGGAGATAGACGTAGGATAGGTGGACCGGTGCATTTTGCCTTCAGCACAGGCCAGACAATCGGTCGTGGGCGGCGCCTCGAAGGATGCCGCATCAAGACCGAGAGCGGGCTGAGTGCGGACCAGCCTATCGACAGCCCCCAGTGCACATGGCAGAGGCGTCGATGCAAGAGATGGTGGTGCTCGGGGGATAGAACACCAGCGACGAAAACACGAGCAGTGGGAGACGGAGGCAAAGGGGGTGCACTCCCACAGGACCCAGAGATGTGATACCGATCATCGACGACCGTCCCACTGAGGACGGTCTCCTCGATGTCACGCACAAAGATGTGAGCATCAGCAGTTGTGTGCGTGACACCCAGGCCCATCTTGGTACAAGCACGGACAGATAGTAGACTGAGTTCCAGATCAGGGACAAAGAGGAAGTCAAAGATGTATACGAGACCAGCGGGCCTGGTGAACTGCACAACCCCAACACTCTCGACAGGGACCTCATGACCAGCTGTAGTGCGAATAGAGAGAACAGTGCCAACAGGATGCAGGACGACGAAGGCGTCATGGCGACACGTCATGTGGTGGGTGGCACCAGAGTCAACGACCCAGGTGGCGTCGGTGACACGCGTACAAAGGGCAACGTGGCACTCCACGATGGAACAAGGTGCGGCAGCAGGACGCTCAGCGGGGGGCACAACAAGGCGACCAGCGGAGCGCACATGAGCAGCATGCAGCCAAGACACATCATCAGGTCCGTCACGCGCACACGGCTGGGCATGGGGACCACCATAGGCATCATCACGCAACGACACAGATAGTCCACAAGCAGTAGGACCCCTCGACTCAGTCAGATCACTCGCACCTCCCTGATATGAGCGTAGGGCGAGAAGCTGGTGCAGCTCGGCGATCGTTCTGTCGCGTTCGGTGAGCGCCTGGTCGCGGGGATCCGCGGAGGAGCGTGTTGTGGCGGCAGACTCCTCTGGGACAGCTACGGTAGTGGCGGCCGAGCGGGCAGTCATACCAGACGTCAGGCGCATGCGCACCTCGTGCGCCTACTAAAGCCCACGGGTGACCTTGGTCCAGTCCAACGGGCGGCCTGTCAGGCGAGTGCAGTCGGGATAGCGATGGTCACCTCCGCGGTTGAAGCACACGAGCTAGCGGCCCGTCGTGCAGCCGGAGCCACTGCTACCACTGCTGTTGCGGCTTCCGCCGGCGCTGCTGATGCTCCCGCTGCTGCTGCTGCCGCTAACACTCTTCGTGCTGGTGCCACTGCTGGTCCTGCCGCTGGAACCACCACTTGACGATTTGCGGCCCTTCTTCCCCTGAGCTGGAGCCGATGTAGCTGTAGACCGTGGGGAGGAGGATGTGGCGGCAACTACGGCTAAAGCGGTGCTACGGCGAGCGCGGTTTGCGGCGTCCATGCCGGCGACCTCCAGGAAGTGGAAGGTGGCCCAGCGCAACAGGGTCCCGTCGCTCGTCATGTCGTGAAGCAGAGTCTGGTCGAAGTTGCTGAAGACGCGCGCGTAGTCGGGGTGAATGTCGTAGAGGATGATCTGGAGTGTGAAGTACTGCGTAGGGGCATCGTCTCCCAGCTCCTCGTACAGCTGGATCGCCCGGCGCCAGTAGTCAGCTGCAGACTCCTGAGCAGTCTGGCAGAGGGAGTTGAAGTCGGCGAGGCGCTGGGACGTCAGGGCCAGGGTGGCGCCCTCAAAAAGAGTGACAGCCAGTGCCCACGCCTGATGAGGGTTAGCTCCTGAGCCGGTCAGCGGATCGCCAAGGAACCGACTAAAGTCTTTGGTGAAGTCTGGGACGGCCTTCATCAGCCCAGAGGCGGCGCGGACCGCCATCTGCGTCTGGGCGGGGTCAGACGCCTAGTATGGGGTAAGGTTGTAGGCGAGGACTCCCTCGCTCATGGCCCACATGCAAAAGGGTGGCTCCCAAGACTTCAAGTCGTTCCCACTCCGGAAGACGGGAGGGCCGACTCAAACCACTTAGGTGGCTTGACCGTCCGCAGAGCGATGGCTGAAGCCAGTGCGGGACCAGGCATAGAGGAGGCAACCCCCTTGCCCAGGCGGGCCCGCAGAGCCAGCTCCTCAAAGCTCAGAGGGCGGCGAGACGAGGTCAGGCCGGCGTCCGCGCTAGAGTTCGTGCCCTGGAGGGCAGCATTGGCCTCACGCGCTCTGCGGCGTGCCTCCGGGCTTATGAGGCGTGTTCGCATCAGCTCCTCCTCACCCTCCTCGCCAGAGTCGGAGAGGGTCTCTGCAACCTCATCTGCATTGCCGCCTGGAGCGAGGTGGTCCTCGCTCGGGTCTGCTTACAGGTGCTGCTATTGCTGCTAGGCCTGCTGCTGCTGAGGCAGTAGGCCCCTGATCAGGTCCTGCAGCTCAGCGACTTGCTTTGTCAAAGTATTGCGACTCTCCGCCGGTAGGTCAGCCAACACACGCACTTTGCGCGCCAATGTCGTCGGGCTCGGCAGCTGCTGTTGTTGTGGCGGCTGCTGCTGTCGCTATGGTGACGACGGCGGCGGCCGACGTTGGCCGTTGACGGTGCTGCCCTCGGCAGCTGCATCGGTGGCAGCGCTGGAGGGGTTGAGCTTCGGCATGACGGCCGGTTCCCCCCCCCCCTTACCCCCTTTTTTTGTGTGTTGTTGTGGCAGAACGCCTCACCGCGACACCTCACCTCCGCGCAACCTCCGCGGAACACCTCCGCAGAACACCTCTGCGGTACACTTTACCGCGGAATTTCCGCGGACTGCCGCGGATCGGATCAGGTTGGACGCGGTCGCGCNGGTGCTGCCCTCGGCAGCTGCATCGGTGGCAGCGCTGGAGGGGTTGAGCTTCGGCATGACGGCCGGTTCCCCCCCCCCCTTACCCCCTTTTTTTGTGTGTTGTTGTGGCAGAACGCCTCACCGCGACACCTCACCTCCGCGCAACCTCCGCGGAACACCTCCGCAGAACACCTCTGCGGTACACTTTACCGCGGAATTTCCGCGGACTGCCGCGGATCGGATCAGGTTGGACGCGGTCGCGCCGGTTCGCGTTCGCGCCACCCAGCCGGAACACGGCGGGGTGCCGCGAACAGCCACCGCGGTCGCGCTGGTGCGAAACACGGCGGTGTGCCGCGGATTGTCGGGGCATCCCGTTACTGCGTTCCGCAACCACCGCAGGGCTACCGCGACTGGCGATCGTTGAATCGCCGCGAAACTGCCGCGGACTCGCGACCGCCCAGCACCGTGGAGCACCGCCGGTGTTGTTACCGGACCACCGCGGAGCTGCTGCGGCGGAACTCTGCGGGTCCGCGGAACACCTTGGAACTGTCGCGGTACCGTCATCACGGGGTGACGACTTCGGAACACCACGTGCGACTACGGTAGATCCTCGGCACCGTCAGCGGATTCCGTTGCGGTCGCGTAGCTGCCGCGTCCGCTGCGGAGACCTCGTCGCCGCGGAACACTGCGGAGTTTCCGTGCGACGGCTGCTTCTATCGCGGAATGGCCGCGGAACTGTCGCGTATGTATCAAGAAAACAGTGGGCATGGTGGTGGGTGCTCCCAGGACCTCTCGCCGGGACAGGGGGCGCTACTGCTGCTGCTACTCAAGGCAACGGCTGCAATCACTCACTGCCACTACAGTTGCTACGTCTCTGCTACACATCTGTGCGAGCACTGCCTCGCTGCTCTGATACCATGAAAGACAGCTTCCTAGGGCTACTGTCACTGGCGTGGAAGTACAAGCTGGCCAGCTAACTCACTAGCACACGCAGGTGGAGGTGAGAGCAGCAAGGGGTTGGCTAGGGACACAAGTACAAGTGTCAGAAGCTGCAAAATGTTGAATTGTGCAAAAAGAGATGACAACTGAGGTCAGAACAACCTAAATAGTGTCACGGCCCTACTGGATGCACACACACACGCGGCGCACAAGGGCGCCATTTTTCTAGCAGGACACAACAGTAGCGAAAACACAGTTCTGGACATAACTCCCTGCAGACACGTCAGAAAAACGAGCCGTTTCAACCAGAACGGCCGCGTCAACAAGATCTACGTCCTCATAGGCTACATGCCTGTGTGCTGTCCCACAGCACGAGTCTAAAAAATACGAGTGTTCTGGGCGTCCCTCATTGCCGGTCGCCGGTCTTCTGCCACCGTCGCCAATCTCAGGGATCTGCACATGAATGGACATGAGCCGAGGGGTCACCGTAAGTCGTGTACGACACATACAACAACAAAGCCCACAGGGCCGCCGAAACGCATCGACCGCTTCTCGCCGACGCTGTCGTAGATACTGGAGAAGTCTCGGCACACTCTCGAGGCCTGTCATGTCGTCACGCTCTCCTCCACCCTCTACCACCAACATGGGGTATATGGGTAATCAGCCGATGTCGGCCGTGATGGGTGAAAGTCATACAAACCAACAACATGCCACTCTAGTCTAGGTTTCAAGCAAGAGAGAGATAGAGAGAGAG
>SZWC01000384.1:79397-93105 GCA_023375785.1 Penium margaritaceum
CCCCGTCCCCTCCCCCCCTCGCCCTAACGCCCTCGAACCGTTTCGAAACGTTTGCCGTCGAGACTCTATTGTACCACCCCCTCTTTCTCCATCTACCTCTCCCTCCCTACGCGAAAGAATTCGTAGCTCGGGCAACCAGTCGCACCTCCGTCACGCCTGCTGAACTGCGAGTCTGCTGCTGCTGCCGCTGCTCCGTCGCCGGCGAGCTGCTGCCCTGCTGAGACTGCAGCAAAGCAGCAATATCTCTCTCCAGAATCTGCCGCACGCGAGGCCGCTTGGCATGCGTCAGCAGCGCCCGGAGCTCAGCCACGTCGTCCGCCTCCGTCGAAGCCTCGCCGCGTCCGGCGGCAGAAGCAGCGGCAGCAGCAGAGGTTGGCGGTGGCGAGTCGGGCTCCTCCGTGATGGTCACCATCGCTTTGGCCGCAGTCGGACGACGATTTCTCCTCTACCCAATGTCCTCTGTCGTCCACTTCACTGTGTACCCTCTTGACCTCTGGCGTCGGGCGATAGCCTCCTTGCGTCAGGTAGCCGGGTTGCACGAGGTGGTGGTGGAGCGGTCGGGTGGTGGTGGTGGTGGTGGTCGCTGCAGGCGACGGCTGGAGACGGTGCTGCAGCTTGCAGTTCGCGGTAGGTTCAAGGGAGCCGCAGAGGGGGCGGTTTACCTCAGAACCAGCCGCATTAACTCCCGCGGACCATGCTGCGGCAAATTTCCCGCAATATTGATATGGAATAGGACCCCTCGTCGGGTTTTCCTGCAGGATGCGGCAGGTACCGTCGACCATCCACCAGGATGAATGGAATTCGTCTGGTGGGTACAAACATTTGAATTTTTCGTTCAATCGGATGTTTCAGAACATTTAAGTAAGAATTTATCTACAACATCCGGCCGTGCCATGATACCAATCGGAAGTACACAACTTGCAAACTATTTTTTGGTAGAAGTCCACCACATATCGTGAGGCCTTACAATATTGGCCTTGCGGCGGCAGGTCGCAGAAAGAGGGGTCCAACAGACCAGCCAATGAGTTCGCAGCCCAAACATCTAGCCGCAGTGCGGCCGCACGCGGCGAGTGTGAAGCGCCCGCTGGTTTCTTCTCGTGCCATGGCGCTTCTCGCACATGCTTCGTCAACAGATGCTTCGTCAACAGATGACCTCCCGACAAAGTACTCGTTCAACCTTCGGTTCGCGTCGACGCTTCGCACATGGAATATTTCCGCGTCGAAATTTCCGTCCGAACCGGTCTCCGGCGAGTCTGGTAGGAGCCCCGAGTCTCGCCGTTCCGTAAGTGAAATGGTCGACCAGCGTTCTAGAAGCAAACCGCTCTGCCTCTAATCGCTCTCCTAGAACCTGACCGAGATTCGAGCCCATCTTTTGCGGCCAATTCCCAGGTCGCCCCCATTTTCGGACGACCATTTCTGAGACGCCCCCATTCTCAGAGCAGATAGATAGGGCGCCCCCATTCCGCAAACTTTTGCCTAGGTCGCCCCCATTTTTAATGGGTTTGGTCACCATATACCCAAATAGTAGAAATATATAACTGATTCGCCCGTCTTCGAGCAAGGAATAACCTAACTATCCATCAGCCGCCGCTACAGCCATGCCAATAACAAAGAAAACAGACGAAAATGCATGGCGAGACCACATGCCATGCGCTGACGACGCATGGTATGCGGCGCCCTCCGCTATTATCACAAACCCTTTCGTTGAAGGGTTTGTGATACTAGCGGGGGAGGATTCTTTAGAGTTTGAGGGGAGTTCGAGACTCCCCATGTGTTGAAAGGGAACCTGCTGGGCCCCGTTACCGCGGGGCCCAGCAGGAGCCCGCGCAAAAATAAAACCCTAAAACCTCGAGTGTAACGCGGGGTATGGTTTGAATGTGGTTTGCGTGTTAAATTCATAGGTTTGTGTTTACAAAAAAATTGTCCAAAACGAAAGAAGGGTGTTTTCGCTCGATCGCAAGGGAGCGATGACCGCTTTGTTTTTTCTTCTTTTTTGTCACGCAAATCCCCCAGTTCGATGTTTGCGTGACCCAAAAAAAAAACAAAGCGGTCATCGCTCCCTCGCGATTCTCGCGTGGGAGCAATGTCCGCATGCAGGATTTTTTCATGCTCGCCTGTCGACGCATGCCGCGAGCGAGCATGATTTTTGAATGGGCTTTTGAGTATTTTTTTTGCCGCTACGGGGCGGATCAGAATCACACTTTGCGATTTATGGGTATCTGAGCTATTTGGCCCTTTTTAATAAGTTTTCCAACTTGCTCGCATTCTGAGAATTATGGCTACGTTGCCTCCATTTTTTAATGAAATTTAGAGGGTTTGGGATTAGGGATGTCGACTTCGGCATAGCCTCGTAAGTACGTCATCGCGAGGCGACTATACTATCGCTGAAACAACGTAACGGGGCCCTAGTTTTAGGGGTGGACATGAATTTTTCGGGTCGTCATTTCTTTTGGTTTGCACATCTGGTTTGTTGTTGCAAACAGTATGGAAATGGTTTCTGTAATCAACACAGTAAGACTTGGCATTGCTTACATCATACGTCGAAGCTGATTGGTCGAGTACGGAGTTCCACGCCGAAAGTGGACGACGGTCCAATGGGACGACGTAGCCCCTTATGGGGGGATATGGGACGGTGTGTCGCAGGACTGTGTCATGTTTCTAGCGTTGCACTGTTCGGGCGTGTAGCCCGTGTCCACGTGGACTCGGGCAGCTTAAGTCTGCCCGTCCGACGTTCCAGCCGCACGTTCCAATGTATAGGACAAGTAATCAGACCGGGTTTGCGTCTCGAACGTTGGCATGTACCAAGAAAAGTTCTGTCGTTGAACCTGTTCGTTGTATTTGTTCGCACGATGAACAGGTACTATCGTGTGTACTTAAAGCGCTTGTCTGTCAGTCCATTTCGCTAAGTATCCACATACTTTGACTCCACGTTCGTCAGAAATTGTAGGAAGCTTCCTAACCTTGTTGTTGCTGATATGTCCAGTCACCTAGCGCACTAGCAAGCAAGCATGTGCAAGAAACAGCAAGGATCAGGCTAGGGAGACGCGCGAATTCTCATAAGTTCCAATAGCTTAGTAATGCAGAGAGAGTTGACAACTGACAAGCACACAGCATAAATACCTGCCTTGTCCTAAAACTGGCTCAAAACCACTGTTTTGGCCGCAACTCTACGCACAGGCATCCAAACGCGACACCGTCTGAACCTAGAGATGCAGAATCTTGAGCTGGACGCTACGACTGGTCACACGCACAAGTCCGGCATCGATCGGTGGACAGACAATGTAAAACATGCAAATCCGGCTCGAGAGCTAGTCCACCGAGAAAACTCTAGCGTCTGCAGAAAAACTACAGAGTACCCCAGCAAGCATCCGGGATGTCGTGGCAGCTGTCTGGAAGCTGCTGGTGGATGGATCCACCAACCGTCAGTGCTCCGGCGCCAGCTGGGCCCGCATCAGGGATCTGCACGAGTATGGACACGGCCGAGTGGTCACAGTAACCGTACAGATGGACAGAAACAACTCACATCACAACACTCCCCCATGACCCGATGGCACGCATGTCCATACACGTGCAGAACTGACACATGTGCACAACAAGATGCTCAACAGTCCATGCTCACACACCCCACTTTCAGCCACTCTCAGGCAAGGGGCGTAGCCCGACGGAACGAATGGCCACCATGAACTTTCCACGCGCAAGTGCCTTGGTTAAGAAGTCAGCCCGCTGCATGTCCGTGCCGATCGAGATGATGGAGATCACCTGTCTCTCCACAACATCACGCACAAAGTGATGCTCAACAACAATGTGCTTTGTGCGTGCATGAAACACACCAGAGTTCTCTGCAATGGCAACATCACTCTGGTTGTCACAGCGCAGAACGATGCAAGGTACAGACTGACGCAACTCACGAAATAGACGTTGTAGCCACACCGCCTCAGCAGCCCCAGCCCCCAGAGCAACATGCTCGGCCTCTGATGAGCTACATGCGATACAACCCAGCTTGCCACTACGCCACGACACAGCGGTGCCACCAAGCAGGAACACGTAGCCTGTCCGACTGCGCCCATCAGGACTCCACGCATAGTCACTATCTGTGTAGCCGTGGACTACCACCGAACACTGCCGTCAAAAGCACAGTCCGAGATACGGTGTGGACACCACGTACCGCACCACTCGCACAGCCGCATGAAGGGCTCTCGCCCGAGGACACTGTGGAAACTGTGCAAGGAGGTTGACGACAAAGGCAATGTCGGGTCGTGTGGTAGTGGCCAAGTACATCAAGGAGCCAATCAGGCGCAAGTACAGGGTCACGTCCACTGTCTCCCCCTGGTCTGCGGGATCATCCACCTTCAGAGCATCCCGCCCGTCAGGTGCGATGGGGGTGGAGGCTATAGGAACTGCACACAGAAGGTCAGCAAACCGCTCCCCCACAACGTGGGCGTAACGTGCCTGATGCAACAAGAGTTTCCGTCGCTGACGATCACGCACGATCTCCATCCCGAGAAACACAACTGCAGGACCAAGGTCCTTCATCCTGTAGGCAGCTTGGAGAACTGCCTTGGCCTCCTTCACGGCCTCCATAGAAGGAGACGGAATCAGGAGGTCGTCCACGTAGACCAGGATGGCGGTGAAGCTCTCAGCTGTCCGTCTGAGAACGAGGGACGGGTCAGCGTCACTCTGTACGTAACTGGCACGTGTCAATGTACCAGTGATCTCCAAGTTCCAGTACCTGGGTGACTGTTTGAGGCCATACAAGGCCTTGCGCAAGCGCCAGACCTTGTCACCGACCTTCACTCCAGGTGGCTGGACCATGTAGATTTCCTCCTCTAAAGTGCCATGGAGGAACGGGTTGTTCACGTCCATATGATGTAGTTCCCAGTCGTGGTGAGCAACAACCCCGAATAGAGTGCGAGCGGTGGTCATGCGGCCAACGGGTGCAAAGGTGTCAGTTAAATCTACTCCCTCAACCTGCAAGAACCCCTTGGCCGTCAAGCGAGCCTTGTAGCGATCCAGTGTGCCATCATGCTTCACCTTCTTGTGAAAGACCCACTTTGCCTGTACAGCCTTCCGCCCAGGCGAGAGGTCGACAAGCTCATAGACATAGTGCTCACGGATGGCTCTCAGCTCATCCTCACAAGCAGCATGCCACAGGTCTGCATCGTGAGATGAGAGTGCCTCCTTCAACGTGCCTGGATCAGGCATCGTTGAGGGAGTGCTCCGGGTGGCTAAGACACACGCCTCTGGACTCAGTCTGACCACGACAGGGTCGGCTGCGGCATCGCAAGCGACCAAGAACTCTCGAGAGACCAACTCGTGGCCGACAGGACATGCTGGGTGCACCTTAGTGTAGTCTGCCTGGACACTCAAGCCAAGGGCCTTCGTTCCAGCCTCGCCACTCTGAACACTACGAGTCGGGCGTCTGGGCGCAGAGTCAGTAGTCCGCTGATTCCTAAAGGCCAATGGTCGAAGGCGACCACCGGGATCGCGAGAATAGCCCGATGCAGCGCTCACCTCAAGCTGCGGGGAAGGCTGCTCAGCCACAGCCGTAGGGGACATGGGTGCATGCACGGGAGTGGGTGTGACGGAGAGGACTGACACTGGTACGGGATCAGTTGTGCCAGAGGGGACCGACACTGGTACGAGAACGGGTGTGCCACAGGGGACCGACACTGGTACGAGATCGGGTATGCCAGAGGGGTCTGACACCGGCACGGGATCAGGTGTGCCAGAGGGGACTGACGCTCATACGGGATCAGGTGTGGCATAGGGGACCGGCACAGGCACGAGATTGGGTGCACCAAAGGGGTCTGACACCGGCACGGGATCAGGTTTGCCAGAGGGTAGTGATGAGGCTAATGGACCCACAGCCATGATGGCCGGATCGTCAGCAGCCGGAGGCCGGACCACAGGTGAGGAGGCCCGGCCGGACCCATCCGCAGGACTAGATTCCCCCATCCGCCGGGAGGCCACACAAGTAGGAATGTGCTGGACAAGTCGCGGTAGGTGAGAGCCTCAAAGAAGAGAGCATCTCGAGACTCGACAATGCGATGGCGAGCAGGGTCCCAAAAACGCCAGGCCTTCGATCGCAGGGAGATGCCGAGGAAGGTGCACATGCATCCCCGAGGTGAGACCTTAGACCCCTGCTGGTCCTCGGTATACCAGACACAGGCAAGGGACCCCCAAACGTTAGCGTGACGGAGATCAGCACGATGGCCAAACCACAACTCGTACGGTGTGACATGGTGTGGAAGTGGACCATGCGGCAAGCGGTTCCAGACCCAAGTCATGTAGGAGAAGCCCTCAAAGGCAAAGGACTCCGGTAGACCGCACTCAGACCGCATAACGCGAACCGCATCCTCCATGTTGCGGTTCTAACGCTCAGACACACCGTTCTGCTATGGTGTAGCAGGGGCGGAAAGCTGGTGAAAGATACCGTGCTCGGCAAAGTAGGCATCCATCTTGCCTAGGAACTCGCCACCACGATCTGAGCAGAATGTGTGCACGGTGTGAAGAGACTGACGCTCAGCCATCACAAGCCACAGGCGGACCGCCAATGCGGCATCGCTCTTGTGGCGGAGGCTGTAGACCCACCGCATCCGGGTGAAGTCATCAGTCAGGGTGAGAACATATCAACCCCGATCAGAGAGGGTCTCGACTGGGAGAGGACCGAGAAGATCCGAGTGGACCAACTAGTGGGCGCAGTGCCCGGGAGGAGGAGTCAGGGTAAGAGCAGCGATGCATCTGACCCTGGGTGCAAAAACGACAGTCGGTCTTGGGCGGCTTCTCAAAAGAAGCTGCGTCAAGACCGAGGGCTGGCTGAGTGCGAATGCGCTTGAACACAGTGTCCGAGCTCACATGGCAGAGGCGACGATGTAACAAGCGCTGGTGCTGAGGGGAGAGAACACTCGTGACAAACACTCGCGCAAAGGAGAGAGGTGGAGAGGAAAGAGAGGGAGTGCAACGAGACACACGATACAGGTCATCAACAACAGAGGCACGAAGCACAATGGTGCGTGTGTCAAGAGCAATCACTGTGGCAGAGTCAGCAGAGTGCTCAACAGTGAAGCCCATCTTGGTGCATGCACGAACAGAGAGCAGGCTCAGCTCAAGAGCAGGGTATAAAAGCACATCAGAAATGTACAAGGGGCCATACGGACCATCAAACCGCACAACTCCAACTCCCTGCACAGGCAACGACTGACGAGACCCTGTGCGAGCAGACCGAACGGACGCAACGGGACCGAGCACAACAACGTCACTACGACAACAGGTCATGTGATGGGTGGCCCCAGATTCAATAATCCAGGTTTCATTTGGCTCATAACCAGTCGTCGACACTGAGCAACGTGCCATAGAACACTCTGCCTCTGCTAGACGCTCAGCAGAGGACTCGGGACAACGATGAACAACACGGATTTGTGACTCGTCAAGCCAGTCGGTTCTGTCAGGTCCATCCTCATCGCAAGCCAACAGACGCAGTAAGACAAGCTGTGTCGGGACCACTCGGCTGTGACAACATACTCGCACCTCCCTGAGTACAAAGTGCCAGTAGCTGACGAAGCTCCGCGATTGTGCGATCCCGAGGGTCCACATCACCGCTGCCGCCTGATGAAACGGATGCGTCTGCTGCACTCGTGGCCGCGACGCGCCCAGTCCGCGTGTCACTCAAAGAAATCCGCTGCGTATGCGCCGCCTGAAGGCCGCACATGATCCGAGTCCAGTCAAGGGGCTGCTCACACTCCGTGTAGCGGTGAGTGCCTCCACAGTTGTAGCAGTGGACAGAACGTCCATTGCCACTACTCGCCGGCTACTGCTGCTGCTGCTGCTGTCCCTTCCCACGTCGCTTCTTCCCCTTCTTCCCCTATGCGGCTGCTGCAACGCCCTGAGTGTGGCCGCTCGGGGTAGAGGAGGAGGAGGAGGAAGCGGTGGAGGTGGGACTGGTGAGCAGGGACAGAGGCGTAGGAGGGGTCGCAGTCACTGCTGCAACAAGTGGACTCCGCAGATGGGCGATGGCAGCCTCATGAGCCGATGTGGCCTAGATGAAGTAGCGATGGGCCCAAGGAAGCAGTTGTAGTGACTCTGACAACTCAGAGAGAGCCACACGATCGAAGCCCGTAAAGAGCTTCACGTGGTCCAAATGTGCCCCCATCATGATGGTGTCGATTGCCCACAACTGCGTCCCGCCACCGGTCCCAAGGCGTGGGAAAAGGCGCATCGCACTCCTCCGGTAGTCAGCTGCAAGCTCCGTGGGACCCTGACGGAGGGAGTGAAACTCACGTAGTCGGGCCGCCCTCGTGGCATGGGTCTCCGCAGCGAGAAGTGTCATGGCCAGCTCCCAGCCCTGACGTGGATCTGCTCCAGTCCCGGTCCTGGTCTCACCGAGAAAGGGTCAGAAGTCGACCACAGTCTCCCGCAGCATGGCGTAGAGGAGACCTCGCATCGCTCTCGCTACTGTCTGGACCTGGTGAGCGTCGCGGGTCTGGTACTGGCTGTGGTAGTAGGGCCAGACACCCTCAGAATCGGCCCACACCTGAAACAAGGTCCCCCAGCAATCGAAGCCCTCGTCACTATCGTAACGGTGTGGAGGTGTCTCAAAGTCCTTTGGTCGCCGCTCCGTGGGGAGGGCGACCTCAGGCTCGAGAGACGGTGGACTGGCTATGGGGAGTCCACCAGTGAGAGAAACGCCACCAAAGGTGAACGTTGCTGAAAGACGTGGCTGATCCTGACGGCGAGGAGGTGGCGGAGTGGGAGGCTGTGATCGCAAACGTAACTCACGGATGCGCTCCTCAAGCACACGAATCGCGTGCCCGCATGAGTCATCCTCAATCTCCTCCTCATCCCAGGTGTCCACCTTTGATGGGTGATGCTGAGGCCGCGGTGCTGTGTAGGGTGTAGACTGCTGAGCAGATGGTGCAGCTCCAGTAGATCCTCCAGGTGGCTGCTATGAAGCCATCGAACGACCCCGTAGTAATTCCGTGATCTCCTGCAATGCATCGGACTGCCTCTGCTGCTGCCGGCGCATCTCCTCCTGCGACCGACGAAGCTCGTCGATCATGCGGGACTGCGACCGCGGACTCATAACGCCCGAAGAGGAGGGAGAGGGGTCAACGAGTCCTTTGTCCTTGTCACGGAACGGCGCTATCGCAATGCCCAGTATGGGCCCGAACGTCAATAATACTCCAAACATGAAACTGACAGCGTTTCTCGAGGAGTTGAAACGTCTAGAAAATTTGACGTTTTGACCCCAAAACTGCTGACGCCAGCACAGTCTATGATGACATCAGCATTTTTACGCTAGCGAAAAAAACGCTAGTGTTTTTTTTCCGCTAGCGTTTTTTTTGCCAGCGTGTTTTTTTCTTTTTCTTTTTTTTCTTTTTTTTGTAGGTCACGCAAACACCGCGTGACCGGTGGGGTGACCTCGTCACCCCCTGCTCGCGGCTGCGCAGGAGCTGTGCAGGCCTACGCAGTGCCACGCAGGGCTGTGCAGTGCTGCACAGTTTCTACGCAGCTATGCAGCACTGTTGTGCAGCAGCAGTGTTGCGCAAGCTCGCCGCTGCTGCTGCGGCGGATCTGCTGCTGCGCTGCTGTAGCCGCTGCAGTTGCTGCAATGCTGCTTCTGCTGCTGTTGCTGCCGTCGCTGCAGCAGCTGTAATGCTGCTGCTGCGGTGGTGCTGCTTTGTTGCTGCTGCTGTGCTGCTGGTGCTGCTCGCGGCTGCTGATGCCGTCGCAACTGCAAGCTGCTGCCGCCGCTGCGCGCTGCCATTGCTCGCAGCCGCCGCTGTAAGCTGCTGCTGCGAGCTGCTACTCCTTTTTTTTTGTACAGGCTGGCAGCCAGACACAGCTGCTGCTGCCACCCGGTGCTACTGCTGCTGGCCGGCGTGGCTGCTGGATCTCGTCACTGCCGCAGCTCCACTTGCTACGGTAGTGGCGATTGTGTGGTGGCGTCGCTGCTGCTAACGTCGGCTGCGACGGGTCCCAGGATGTGGCGGCGGCGGTGACTCTCACTGCTGCTGCCTGTGCTGCGTCTCTGCAGCGCAGCTCAGCGAGAGGGGTCTCGCCGCTCTGATACCATGAGAAATTGCTAGGAAGCTTCCTAACCTTGCTGCTGCTGATGTGGCGACACTGTCCAGTCAGCTAGCGCACTAGCAAGCAAGCAGGTGCAAGAAACAACAAGGATCAGGCTAGGGAGACGCGCAAAGTCTCATAAGCTCCAATAGCTTGGTAATGCAGAGAGAGTTCATAACTGACAAGCACACAGCATGAATACTTGCCACGGCACACGGCGGGTGACGCACGCGGCAGTGTCAGTTTGTCCTAAAACCGGCTCAAAACCACTGTTTTGGCCGCAACTCTGCGCACAGGCATCCAAACGCAACACCGTCTGAACCTAGAGATGCAGAATCTCGAGCCAGACGCTACGAATTTTCACACGCACAAGTCCGGCATTGATCGGTGGATGGACAATGCAAAACATGAAAATTGAGCNCAATAGCTTAGTAATGCAGAGAGAAATGACAACTGACAAGCACACAGCATAAATACCTGCCGCGGCACACGGCGGGTGACGCACGCGGCAGTGTCAGTTTGTCCTAAAACCGGCTCAAAACCACTGTTTTGGCCGCAACTCTGCGCACAGGCATCCAAACGCAACACCGTCTGAACCTAGAGATGCAGAATCTCGAGCCAGACGCTACGAATTTTCACACGCACAAGTCCGGCATTGATCGGTGGATGGACAATGCAAAACATGAAAATTGAGCTTGAGAGCCAATCCACCGAGAAAAGTCTAGCGTCTGCAGAAAAACTACAGAGCACCCCAGCATGCACCCGGGACGTCGTGGCAGCCGTCTGGCAGCTGCTGGTGGATGGATCCACCAACCGTCAGTGCTCCGGCGCCAGCTGGGCCCGCATCAAGGATCTGTACGAGCATGGACACGGCCGAGTGGTCACAGTAAGCTATACAAATGGACGGAAATAACTCACATCAGAACAGTTCGATCGAGATGGACACAGACGGACGTCCGGATGGCCCGACACATCATGGATGGAGTACACCCATAGGGGACCCAGGGGCGGCTCATCGGGCATGGGTCGCATTCAAGGAGGAGTGGGACCGGTTTGTAGCACGCAACCATCAGTTGGGCCATGAAGAACCATCATGGGCCCAAGTTCATGTGACTCCAGAACGTATGGCATGGAACTTGAGAATGCGCATGCCGAGTATTCTTCCGCCAAACTGTCCCAACTCTTGGGAGCTGTGGGTATGGACAGAGCCACCGAGTCCGTAGTGGCCCCTGCGCATGTCACCAATGTTGGTTTTCGGCCAAATCATGTCCATTTTGCCCCCTTCATGCAGGGGCATCTGAGTACCATTTCAGAATTTCATGTTCATAGTGCCCTCCTTCACCTGTGTTAGTGATGAATGATTCTACCATTTCCTTTCTACGTGGCCCTTCTTTTTCGGCTAAAGAGCCTACAATTGCGTAGAGTCATCTCTGGAATACCCACAGTCCAGTACATTGAGCCAAGGTTTCTGCAAAAACATGTATGGAGTACCCATTATCATGTCTGGATTACCCATTATCATGTCTGGAGTACCCATTATCATGTCTGGAGTACCCAGTATTATGTCTGGAGTACCCAGAATCATGTCCGGAGTACCCACTCTCTAGAACATTGTGCCTATGTTTCTGCAGAATGAATTATGGAGTACCCACGTTTCATGTTTGGACTTCCCGGAATCATGTCTGGAGTATCCACACTCCAGTGCATTGTGCCAACATTTCTGCAACATTAAGGCTACAGTACCCATAATGTTGCATTACGGCACGGAGTATACATGATGTAGCACATCACACTGAAAGTTCTATGCCTCATTTGTACTATTGTAATGTATTGACCTAGTGGATGCGATGAAACGGATAGTTCCATTCAGCCCCTTGAGCACATGCTTTTCCTATCATTGTGTAACAATGAATGAGAGTGGGTCAGTTTTCACTGGATGGCCACTTATAGGGTGCAAGAGTAAGCCATGTATGACACACATATTACAAGTTATTGGTGAACTGCAACTTGAGCACACTGAAATTACCATATACAGTACTGCAACATTTCGTGAAGTGATTAATGGTTACATTCCACAAAGTAGAAGCACTTGTGCATCCTCCTTATGACTGTCATTCTTTCACAGACATTGCCATTGAAATGCAATGAATACAATGAATTAAAAGGTGAGTATGTAGGATTGCCTTATGTCCACATGAAAGACAATGGAGATTGGTCACATGAGGCAATCCACTCTTGCACGTAGACCGGCAAATTGTTCACCCAACGGATGACATCGCATGCTGCACAAGGGCAGGCATCTCCATACTCTAGGGCATCATAAAACACATCCACTGGTTAGCCACATGATATCTGACCACATTCACCACCCCCTACATGCAAACGCTGCAACCTAAACCGCCCCCTAACAGAGAGTCCCCTCCTGGTGCTTCGGGATCTTGACCTTGGCGATGCTTGGACAGGCACGAGTAGAATAGCCTTATTCACCTGCAATCATATAACTGGTGAAGGTTACTCATTAATGTGGCAGCATGTGCAAATGCAATGTTCAATGCTGAACATATGGTTTGTTCAATCAAGTATTGTGCAACAAATAATGGCAATGCATAGGGGTCATGTGAAAGAGAAATGAACATTTTACCTTCACATAACTCCATTGTCAGGTAACATGTCAAGGTCTAGCAGCCCCATCTCGGGAACAAGCTCGCGGACCATGGCATACTGACGTCGGAAAGCAGCATCCTCTGCCTCATGCCTTTCCCTCCTCGTCTCTTCGTCTGGGTCGTACTCCTCGTCAGATGTCTCCGAATCTGTCCACTCTCAAGTACGCTCACCTTCTGGAGCAGGCTTGGCGACTAAGACCTCGTTGTTCCCCTCCTCCTCTGACCCGTCCTCCTCGTACTCATCCTCCTCCTCGTCCCCCTCCTGTCCCTGGCCGTTCGCTGTCTGCTCTTGTGTTTGTTGGCTCTAGTGGGTGTAGAGGCACCCTCAAGGATGCCTAGATCTCAGTGATACATGCTACCAAGGTTTGGGGCAGCCAGTGGACACCTTTGGTGAAGAGTGTGGAGCACAAGGATCACGGATGTGAGTGGACAGAACACGTCGCATTCAATAGATCTGAATCGAAACACGTTTTTGTTACTTTTTCATAGTGATGTTGCATCAGATTCTTATAGCCTGGTATCTTAGCTTTCCAACGCATCCAAGCACGCCCAAATCGGAGCAGTAGAGCCCCTGCTACGGCCGTCAAAGTAACCGTTGGTGGAGCCGAGCCGCCCACCATACCCACGAACGGGAGTGACGGGAGGCGCTTCGACGGTGGCCTGTCGAAGCGCCCTTCCTGTCATCCCAACGTGGGGAGGGGCTCGCCTTGGTCTAGGGGACCATCCACATTCATTCCTTCATGGCCCATGTGCCGTTGGAGCCAATCGGAGACGAACTAGGATCACTGGCGGTGGATTATCCCGCCACTTATGTCGGGTACCAGATTCCACACGCCCAACACCCGATTTTCGGGCTAGGCTAACTTTCTGAATACTCACTCAAATCGAGCGATTCAAAGCTCGACCCTGCATGGAAAAATCCAAGGAATCCAAATCTACAGTCAGATCAGATGTTTGACCACTCTTTAGTGGTCGAACCA
>SZWC01000384.1:104033-115061 GCA_023375785.1 Penium margaritaceum
GAAGACTTGGTGGTATGAAGACTTGGTGGTATGAAGACTTGGTGGTATGAAGACTTGGTGGTATGAAGACTTGACAAGTGAATCATCATCGCCAGTGCAAATACCCAACCAGTCTTGATCAACAGAAATCGACTTGTCGCAATCCTTGACTATATTATAGCCACGTGTAAAGAGTTTCTTGATGTACAAGTCTTGATCAATTTGTAGTGGATTTTGTTTATTACTGAGATCATCTACTGGATTTGTATGTCCAGACTGGCAGTGTATTTGGAGTTGCGGAACTCTATCCAACAAATTTCTTGATGGATGAGGTTTTGCTGAGGCTTGAGTTGTTTTGGGGCGTCTTGGTTGCTGTAGATGAAACATTGTCAATACTCAAAAGAGCACATCCACCTCCTGAATGCGTGAACGGCACATCTTGGGCTCGTGCAGTTTGAAAAAAAAGTAAGCAAACGGTTGTCATCCGCTGCTTTTGTCTTGGAGGAGGAAGGGTCTAATACTTTGATCCAACTATTGTGAGTAGCTATGACGTAGTTGATCATTAACTTACCAATGTTAAGGTTGGTTCCAAGGTCAAGCGATTTCTCAAAGATTTAGACTTTTTCTTCATCATCTTCCCGATTCCAGCCAGCTTGGGCAGGGGTTCTAGAACTCAGCAGTTGTAGAGGCCAGAAGTTGCCATGATGTTTTGAAATTTTGTCTGCTTTGCCCAACCAGCAACTATTGCCACCTTTTCTGGATCCATGGTGGTCTCTATGCCATTAACACTGACTCCAGACACTCAATCAAACAGTGACCCTCAAAGTTACACTAAAAGAATTTTCCATATGATTTTTCTACTTGGAAACTCTCCTCCAAAAGAATTTCGAGTTTCAGTTGTACTCTTCTCAGGTTTGGCTAATAAACCATAACGTTGTAAAGGGAGACTACTAAACATTCATTGAAAAACGACTGAAAGATGTTACTCCCTTAAAATGGGAGAACAAAATCTTGATACCAGATGGCAGAACCATGAAATTGAAGTGCCCAAATTAGGTCCAGAAATTTGTCCTCTTATCTCCTCATCTGATGTGGGGATCTTGTGATAATCAATTTGTAAGTTACTTCTCATAAGGATTATATCTTCACGAAGTTGGTCAGAAATCCTTTTGATGCAAGGGAGGGACACTTGGTTCTTGATGTTGTTGAGTGCTCTGTATTTGATGTACATAAACATCTCACCAGTTCTTGTCTTCAAGAAGGCAGAGGGATTTGAGTAGGGTGGTGTGAATAGGCATAAGAATCATTGCATGAGTATCCCGTCGTGCTGTCCCTTCAGCTCTGTTTTGTTATGGTTGTTTATGGGTTAGTTCCCCTTGACCTTTGCACTTTGCCTAAATTCAGTTTGATTTGATGGATGGTAGTGCCTTGAGGAGGATGGTCACAAGTCATTTCCTAAAAAAAAAAACCAGTGAACTCTCTGAAAAGAGGTGCGAATACCTCATGTACCATTGCAAACTTTGTAGAGGTTTCTCCAATAAGGCTGATGAGGCTCATGTTCCTGCCTGCTGCTGCCTTCCTCTCCTTGCCAGGTTGCACGTGAATGAGCCACGCTTGAGCTCTACATTGTGAGTGAGGTTTTGCCACATCGAAAGCTGCTGGCTGTATTTGTGGGTATGGATAAAATTTTGTTGCTAGAGTTTCTATTGATTCTTCCTTCGCTGATGGTTGGCCATCTTCTAGTAATTTTTTCTACATCATGAGCCACTTGATCAGTAGCCAAAGAACTGTACCATAAATTAAGATTTAGACAACTCATCCGGTCCAATCAACCTGAGGATTGTTGCAGTACAAGAAATCTGGCCCAAAGATGTTTTTGGGCGAAAGTCACCTGTATCAATTTTCTTGTAGAAAACAACTAATACATCAATGAAGTGCTCAAAACGCCTCATACACCCAGCTAAACTTGCTGCCTCCAAGCGAGTAACAATGGGAAAAATAATGTGACGCTGATGTCCCATCCCATGCGGCCTCCGTATGCTAATGTCATGATTTGGAACACAAACTATCACAATCCCTTTGATAGAAGGGTTTGTCATGGTTTGTTTGTTTTGGGAAAGTCTGTGTGGGAAGTTTGAGACTCCCTATGCGTTGAAAGGGAACCTGTCGGGCTCCACTACCACAGAACCCACCACGCACCCGTGCAAAATAAAAAAATCCTACACCCTCAATGCAAGTTGGGGTAGGTTTTAAAAATATTTTCATGAAGAATGGAGGAGGTGGAAGAGGAGGAAAAAAATTGAGAATGATTTTTTTTCAGCTTGATCGCAATCAAGAGACAACTTCCCTTCTTTTTCTTCTTCTTTCTCGATGTGAAAAATCTCATTATGATTCAAGGTTTTGTATGTTTGGTGCGGGCTGAGTCCACACAAAAGAAAATGGGGTTGTTTGTCGGTTGCAATCTTGCAAGGGAGCGATGACTCCATTTCTGTTTTCTTTGCTCGTTTGGCAACACATGCTGCGATCAAGCACAATAATGATCTGTACACTTTGCCTTCGTATGTTATCTAAATGCAAAGGCAGGATACGTTTCTGGTCGTGCATTGGGCAGTTTGTACCAGATCACAACATCATGCAGCTCACCAACTTGCAAACAAAATGGCTCGTAAACTTGAGAGATTGATAACGTTTTTTTTTAATATTTTATTTCAAAACATCCTTGTTTGATAGTCAAAGCAAGATCTGGAACCGGAAATTTTGTAGTGAAATTGCAAGAATCTCTTCCACCCGGCAACACCAGCAGTGTTGAGAAACCTATGAATCGATTGCACCATTAGTGTTATCACTGGTTGGCCAACCTTGTATCCCTCATCAAACTTTTCCACACGAGGACTCCTTGGTTTCAGCGTCGCGAGCTCTCAAGATGGGAGATCAATTGGTGTAAGATCCTCCAACTTGAGAGAACCCTTTCCTTCTACTCATGCCCTTTTTTATTCCCCGACTATGGACATAGTTCCTACTGCTTCCACTCCTTCCTTTTATGCCCCTTTTTTGTGACACTATTTGGATTCATCCCCTTGATTTTCATAAGTCAAGAACATCCATGTATATTTCCGGTGAATGGTTTTGACTTCCATTACGATAGAGGTCTCCAAAAATTGGGACATTCTGCCACCATGCTAAGATTAATCACTTTGGGATCACCAGCTGTCAGGTTCTGGAATCTGAGTGCTGTTACTTGCTCTTTCAATTATTTATGCTAAGGATTGTGCCTTCTCCTTGGATACACGTTTGAGGCCAGTTCTTTTAAAACACATGCGTTTTCCCTTGAAAAACAGAGTTTTTTCACGGGAGATGTTGTTACCGGTGATAATCTCACTAAAACACATTGTATGTCTTGCCTTGCTCAATGACTTATAAAACTGTTGCAACTTGTATTGTGCGTCCAACTTCCATACATGCCCAATAGTGGAAGAACAACGCACTGGTTTTCTATTGCACTCTGCTAGTGCGCTTTGACACCATGCACTAACACCATGCACTCTACAACTAGTGCACCCAGACACTGTGTTCTCAAATTTTCATACCTATCTCCTCTCTCTCTCTCTCTCTCTCTCTCTCTCTCTCTCTCTCTCTCTCTCTCTCTCTCTCGCTCTCTCTCTCTCTCTCTCGCTCTCTCTCTCTCTCTCTCGCTCTCTCTCTCTCTCTCTCGCTCTCTCTCTCTCTCTCTCGCTCTCTCTCTCTCTCTCTCGCTCTCTCTCTCTCTCTCTCGCTCTCTCTCTCTCTCTCTCGCTCTCTCTCTCTCTCTCTCGCTCTCTCTCTCTCTCTCTCGCTCTCTCTCTCTCTCTCTCGCTCTCTCTCTCTCTCTCTCGCTCTCTCTCTCTCTCTCTCGCTCTCTCTCTCTCTCTCTCGCTCTCTCTCTCTCTCTCTCGCTCTCTCTCTCTCTCTCTCGCTCTCTCTCTCTCTCTCTCGCTCTCTCTCTCTCTCTCTCGCTCTCTCTCTCTCTCTCTCGCTCTCTCTCTCTCTCTCTCGCTCTCTCTCTCTCTCTCTCGCTCTCTCTCTCTCTCTCTCGCTCTCTCTCTCTCTCTCTCGCTCTCTCTCTCTCTCTCTCGCTCTCTCTCTCTCTCTCTCGCTCTCTCTCTCTCTCTCTCGCTCTCTCTCTCTCTCTCTCGCTCTCTCTCTCTCTCTCTCGCTCTCTCTCTCTCTCTCTCGCTCTCTCTCTCTCTCTCTCGCTCTCTCTCTCTCTCTCTCGCTCTCTCTCTCTCTCTCTCGCTCTCTCTCTCTCTCTCTCGCTCTCTCTCTCTCTCTTTCCCCTCCTGTGTGTGTGTGTGTGTGTGTGTGTGTGTGTGTGTGTGTATGTGTGTGTGTGTGTGCTACTTACTCAATTGATCTTACAATTGATGTTTCCATCTTTTACACAAATTTGAATTCTTTCCCTACGGATCGTTTCCTTTCTGAATTTATTTTTGTTTTCTGTTATCTCCTGAAAACAAGAGAAAACATTTTGGATGAGATGTTGACCTACAATAGTTTCCGTTGTGTTTCTGATAAATTTGTTGTGGAATTTCTACTTTTCCTAGATCGAGCCTGTTCATCAAGGCTCACATGCCTCTGGACCTTTCTGATCAAGCGGCCCAGGATAAGCCATGTTGTCATGGTGTGATGTCTTCCGTTCTGGTGGATCATCAATCGCTGCTGAAAGAGAGCTGCTCGATTCGATGCCATTTTGTTCAACCAAGTGCCGTCAAATTTTTTATGTCAAATTCGTCTTGTCTGTAGGATCCCCTAGTGTGAGGCATGGTGGGTATGGGCGAGTCTGTTCATTTTGTATGGCAAATTGCACTTATCATACAGTCAGTGTGAGACTGGTTAGCGCTCTCATCTAAGATATTTTTCAAATTTGTCATACATACGTACAAGGTTTGAGATGATTTCTGCCAAATATATGTCTCGAAATACAACGATCCAGAACACACCTTGTCGTGTATTTTAGTGAGCTATGAATCCTACCAAGGTGAAATGTTGACCTTATCTAGGACCCGTTCAGTAATTTTTCATGAAGAAGTATTCTCATTGTGTATCACAAACATAAAATTTCATGTTCAAGAGAACATCCAAACTTGGGACTTCTCCTCTAAGATTCTGAGTATTACTGTCGACGGTTTTTCTTCAAACTTTATCTCGCTTGGACCTCTCAGCGCCAAAATTCAGTTGAATTCTGAGACAATCAGCTATGAAGATTTTTCTTTTGAAATATGAAAAAACATTGCCTTAAGAAAAGAAGCTATCATTGTAGCATGGGTGATAGTCATCCAATGTGTTGGTGTGAGCGGTAAACGGCTGAATGACAGGTTTGGCATGATGCAGTTGTCTCGACAGTAAAAGGTGTGTACCTGAGATTGCAGATTTTTATCCGTTAATAGCTAGGTGCGGCTTCGCTGAGATGTTCCTACTATGCAGGCGAGATTTAACTCTGGCATCCAGGTCCAAAGGGGGGGAAGGAGCCTGGATCTTTGTGTGATGCATGCGTAGCAGGGTTGTGCATTCTTGTGAACCAGCTTGGTCAGCAGCTGTGCAATGCAAGCAAGCACTGCTGGGTACTGGGCTAGGTCCAGTCACGGTTGGGCTACACCTGTGTGGGAAGCTGGGACCACGCATGAGCGGCTACAAAAGCGCAACTCAGGAGCAACATGCAGGGCCTAGAATGAGAACCGCTTTGCATTATTGCATGAATGCATGACAGTCAACCACACTAATGTATGCATGCATGACTCATCAGCGACATGCAGAGCCAGAAGTGAGGGCCACCCAATGTCAGCAGCTGCATGCATGACTTTGCAACTAGGACCACTGTCAAGTGGAATCTTTCTTTAGGAGGAATCTATGACCATGTAGCAGAAGGCTTGCTCAAGGTACAGAGTAGCAAGTCAGCTTGCCAGGATTATAGGATGAAAGCAATCTGGACTCAGTCAATCTAGTAACTCTTAAAGCAACTCCCACAACAACTCTAGTAGAACTTCAGCTACTCTCTGCAGTACCAAAACAGTCCACCTTTTCAAGACAATGCCTCAGACCAAGACTCTACAAACGCTATATCACCTGAAGAACCTGTTAGCCTGGGAGCCTTCTGTCAGCCTAGACTGGTGGTTGCCCCTGACTATCTGAAGACCTGACTATATAAAAGAGGTGGCCAGACTAAGTCCAAGACTGGAGCAACCTTACTAGAGCTAACTCTGTGGACGTTTCTCATCTTTGAGCCAGGAGTTGTATCCAGCGTGAGCTCTACTTTGCAGTGTTGGCCTAGTCTGGACGGACTCTGTTGGAGTTCTCCTCTGTCAACCCAGTAAGCCTGGCAGCACTCTATCTGCATGGCTAGAGGAATAAGGATTCCTCTGACGATCCAATAAGCCTGGTAGTGGCTGCCAGCATGGAGAGGAGGCTGTCCTCAAAACGTGGAAGCCATTTCACGTGGAAGTATGGTGACCATGTTTAGACCTTTGTAACGATAGCCTTGAAGGCATAGGAAGGTGTTGCGCGCTTGGATGAAGCTGTTTGTGTTAGAGCATTGAGCCAAGTTGTGTTCTGCTACTGTTCCCATGTACCATACTTTCACTTGATAGGTGTTCTAAACTACAAGTTCATTCTCAGTCTTCCAGTTTCAAAGTTAGGACTACAGGATTTTCTTACTGGGCACAAAGATCCTGGACATCCGAGTATGCAACGACTTCGTCAATGTATGTTCCAAAACCCAAGATGGTATTAGAGTAGCAGATCCATATCGTAAGCAAGAAGCATCAATCACAGCTCAAGGTTCAAAGGATGATAACGTTTTTCATCACTCGCCAGTGGCAAGGGGAGTGCGTGAAGTGATGAACTTGTAGACATGGATTCATTGAAGAAGCACCAACATTGAGAGCCCATGCACGGAATCTCCATAGCTAAATGGCCTCTCAGCTCCAAGCTTGTGCATGGACATGGAATTGGTCCAAGGAGAGAGAAAGCACCAGCTAAGAAGGAGAGGCACCAGCTAAGAAGGAGAGGCACTCAAGAGAGGAGGTGTTTTGTAAATGAGCATACCAAGACAATGAGCGTGAACTCAGAGCCTTGTGGCAACAGTTGGTTGATTTTCATTTTGCCCTTCTACTCTGGAAAGAGAAATGTTCCATCGTTGAAGCTCACCTTGTGCAGCTTTAGCAGGAGTTGTCCAAGATCCAGCAGCAGGTGCATCTTTAGCATCAGCTACTATTGGCACAACCACCAATGTTATCAACTACAGATGTCCCGCAGTATGATGTGGCAGATCTCATGCCATAGGCTCTCATGGCAGTGAAAATGCCAGTGATAGGATCCACACAACTGGGCATGGTGCTAAAAGCTGTAGTGCAGCCACAGCAAGCCACAATAGAGGTGTCATCCATGGAGCTCATACGAGCACTGCTTGACACAGGTCAGCAGGAGATAGTTGGGGAGAAAGCTTTCAAGCATGAGTGCACAGAGCTACAGCAACAGATTGACAAGAAGAAGCTCCTTTACCAACAGGGGCGACTTACGTATGAATTGAGAAATTCTCAGGCTCATGAGTTCCAGTGGCAAGTGGCATATGTCAAGAAGCACTATGAGGCCTTGTCGTTCAATAAAGCCTCATCATTGTCACACCAGTTATCTGCAAATGAGCCATGGCCTAGTTCTCTACTCATGTCAGAGCCTGCCTGTCCTCAACAGATGAATTCAGCTTCATTTGCTCATGGAGGAAGCACCCAGACAGTTTTGGCATCTCTTGAACCACATAGTACGGCTCCATTGAAGCAGCCAAAGCATGCAAAAATACTATGAGATTTTCAAGTTCCACAAGTAGTAGCAGAAAATGAGCAACAATGCTTCTCTGAAACCCACATGACGACGTCACGAGGGTTGGTATCACTCAGTGCATTACTTTGCAAAATGCAAGCAATGAAGCCATTGGCAACAGTGCGGCTTGCTACTGAGCCAAGACAAGCAGCTGACTTGCAAGAGCGGATAGAGGGAGTGATGAACAAGGAACCACAATACCATGAGCAGCCTGGTAATGACAGGGAGTGGTAAAAAAACAGTGCCGACTTAAGAGAATGGTGTTGGCTAGTGTTCACAGAGTTGAACACCCTGTCAAATGTCCACAAGCTGACCAAGAAATCAGACAGTGGCTCTGCTACACAGCCCAATGTCTCATGCTCCATCCTGAAAAAAATCAAGGAGCAGAATGCTGATGGTGCTGAGGTGGACGCGTCTGAAGGAGCTGCACAGTATGCTGAATCAAGATGGCCTTCTTCCCCAGTCGCAAGAGGTTCACTTTAACCTCAAAGAATGTGAAAATCTGACTCCTCATCAGCTTGTACAGATCCAGCAAGGCAGCGGCATGTACTACGAATGTAGCAGGCAGAGAAGAAGAGGCCAGCCTACGCCCTACAAGAGCTGAAGTGATGCAGCTGGTGCTTGTGTATGGAGCCACAAGCAAGTGGGAGCTCACAGAATGATCTGACAAGCTGCAAGTGCATTGACATGGCGTCGGTATAAGAGGATGCAGCATGGTGGCAGCCACAGGGCAGCTCACCACCATTGGCACAATGGTGACGAGTGCACCAAGTCTGAGTCGCTCGACTCTCCTCATTCATCAGCGCATGTATTGAGGGGGAGTGTTGGAGCGAGCTACAATTGCTTTGAGAGAAAGCTTCAACATGGCATAGTTGGTTCGACAATCAGAGGTCTGTACATGAATTTACAGATTCTTATCCGTAAATATTCAGGTGTGGCTTCGCTGAGATTTTCCTACTATACATGCCAGATTTGATTCTGGCATCCAGGTCCATAGGGGGAAAAGGAGCCTGGATCTTAGTGTGATTCATGCACAGCAGGGTTGTGCATGCTTGTGACCCAGGCTGGTCAGTAGTTGCGCAGTGCAAGAAAGCACTGTTGGGTACTAGGGTAGGTCTTGTCAGAGTGGGGCTACACCTGCGTTGGGAGCTGGGACCACGCTGCATGAGTGGCTGCATCAACGCCACTCAGCAGCAACATGCAAGTCCTAGAGTAGGGATCACTCCGCATCAGTGCATGCATGTACGGAAATGCACTGCATCAATGCATGCATGCACAAATCAACATTGACATGCAGAACCAAAGGTAGGGACTGCCCTACGTCAGTGGCTACATGCATAACTCAGCAGCTAGGACCACTTTCAAAGGGAAACTTCCTTAAGGAGGAAGTTACGTTCTCTGGAACAGGAAACTTTCTGAAGGAGGAAGCTACGAGCCTGTAGCAGGACAGTTCCTCAGAATAAAGAGGAGCATTTCAACTTGCTAGGATCCTTGTACGAAACCAGAAAAGACTCAATCAGACTAGTAACACCAAAATGAATAAGGGTGTAAACGAGACCGGACTCGTAGTTCTTGTAGCAGAATCGGACTTGTGAGACCAAGTCCAGATTGAGATTTGGACTCGCGATTCTCGTCTCGGAATCATGAGTCCTGAGTCTTGCGATGCCATTGACCGGGACTCGCGAGACCAGAACACCACCACTACCATCACAACCACTACCATCACAACCACCACAAAGGTATACCACCAACTGCTCCACCTCCACATTTACCACAACCACCAACTGCATCACCACCACCACCACCTATGTACCACCACTACTTGCACCACCTGCTGTTCCACGACAACCAACACAAAACCACTATCACTACCATAACAAAAACCATTGCACCATTGCATCATTCCATCCCCAACAGCACCACTATTCTAGCACCGACACCAGCACCTCTCAACCATTTCACCACATTACCCTCAACTCCTCCACCCAGTCTACCGGCACCAACACCACAATGTACTCAATGTACTGTTTTGGTTGCTTGGTGCACTTTCAAGTCTATGTTATTTCTGAACCTTTTGCTAACCTTTTCTTTTACACTATATTTATCTGTAATGTGTTATAATCTGTTAATAATTCCAATCAGTCCACAAGGTTCGTTTTTACACTCCTCTACTGCTAGGCTGGAACACAAGCATGGATTGGAAATGGACCAGATCTGAAGCATGGATTGGAACAGAAGCATAGACTGGAACAGAAGCATGGATTGTAAATGAACTTTCTTGAAAGCATGCGACTGTGGCATCATCAGCACAAGACGGGAAGGCCAAGGCCACAGTTTGCATCCGCCAGTCGGAAATGCATTGTGCTGTCACAGCCAGGTATCTTTTATTGGCGTTAGATTGCCACCCATCGGTTGTGAAAGACACTCCTGAAACCACCTCCAATAACTCCTTCCGGAGCCTCTTGCAGAACGCAGCAGCTTCGTTCTTCAGCAGCCATGCTAGACCAGGCAGGATAGCAAACATGTTGCAGTGAAGAAAAGCCTGCCACAGCCAGAAAGATTTGATGCTAACAAGAACTCTGATTTTTGTCCACATTTGCTGTTGTGTCTGCTGCTGCCCTTGTTGCAGCAAGGAGGATCCGCTGCACCTCCAACACCTTCAACTCCTTGTGTTATTCCTTTTGATCTAGCCATAGGTGTTTCCACATGCCTGATGTGTTGCTTTGGCTCAACGCATAGGTCTCCTTCAGCCCCATGCACTCTGGACACAACGTAAACGCAGCCCTGGGCTCACAACCAATGACCACATAGGTGAACACTTTCCAGACCATGGACGGCTTGGCTTTACGTTTGTCCACCCTTCCTCACGTGTTCAGCGTGGCCTGGATGAGAGTGCCGCCTAGCCTAGAGGCTAAGGTGTTGGGGTTCTGCTTCTGCATCTGTTGCTGCTGCCCCTGAAGCTGATGCTGCCGCCCCTCAGTTCCTTGAGAGGCCATTGGTTCTGTTAGAGCCCGGCCTGGTGGCCGGGTTGAAGGTGAGGTGCCTTGGAAAATTGAAGGCTGCAGGCAGTTGGCATTATGAAACTAGGGGGGGTGCTATGCACGCGACCTCCCTCTCGTGAAATCCTAGGGGAGACCCTAGCCAAGGGGGCAGTGAATAGTAAATTCAAGGCAACACAGCCTTGGCCAATGGGGGGGGGGG
>SZWC01000384.1:115192-132999 GCA_023375785.1 Penium margaritaceum
CCACTGCCATCGCACACAAGAATCGTGATCCTATGCTGCAGACTTTGACTTGTGAGTGGGCTCCACTTGTGGGAATCAGAATCGCGATTCCGGACCCGGTCTTGGAATCGTGAGACCGGTTCTTGAGACCAAGTTTTTGGTGTAAAAGCTTAAACATGAACTCTTCCAACAACTGTAGCAGAACTTGAACTATTCTCAGCAGTGGAAAAACAGTCCGCCTTTTTGAGAATTACCTCAGACCAAGGATCTACAAATATCTATCACCTGAATACCCCTTTACTGGATTGAGTAAGTTGTTCTCAACTTCAAATTTTTTAAACTTTGGAGTACAGGATTTTCTTGCTCGGCTCATATATCCTGGGCAGCAACAAGGCCCCCTTGTTGAATCAGAGCACACGACAACTTCATCATTGGACACTCCAAAATCCAACACAATGAAAAGGCTTTGTTCCATTTTCTCAAAAACTTGGAAAGAAAAAGGATATCAACTGGATTGAAACCAATTTAAAATATGCCTCTCTAAAGTAGCTTCATTGAGAAATGCTCGGACATGCTCAATATGTAATCCACCACCCAACCATCTGTTGATATGTTCCTTTACGACTATAGATTGAACCGATCACACCCTTTCCAGAACCAAGGTTTGCACCCTACAATCATTACACATACAATGCAAAATGTGATAGTTTACTTGATCATCTATCTTGTGATGTGTTGATTTTTCTTGTGATGTACATAACATGCAGATAGATGTTATAATAACATCAGAAAATGGAATAGGGATAATTATATAAAGATGAATCTTTAAATTTAATCTCATATGGGCATTGAACACAATCCCCATACTGTTGACCTGATATGCCCCTTGTCCATAGCTGACATTTGGACAGGCACATGACAGACGAGGCATGCACTGCTCCCTTGGAGTAAGTCCCCTAAGTCTGGTCCAGATAGACAAGGCATGCACTGCTCCTTTGGAGCAATTCTCCTTGGTCTAAACTTGATAGTATAGCCAGAAAACACTACCTAGGACAACTCCTTGTGGCTTAGACGTTCCAGAGTTAGTCATTAGAGAGTGAGGTCATTGGGTCACATCCTAGTTCAGTGACTAATCTTTTGTGACCAAAAGGGGGACATGAAAGTTCTAAGAGACATCTTAGAACATTCCAAGGTCCTTCCTGGTTGGTGACGCCACTTGGCGGTCACATAGAGCGCCATGTAGGCAGGGAGGATGATGCAATCCAGATTGCCCCCAAAGTAGCTCATCCAAGGAGCCACTGCGTGCCTAGGCTAGAGGCTGGCTCTTGGACTATAAGTAATTATCAATTGCTTGTGATTCATTACAGCTCTTACCTTTGATAATCCTCATAGACTTGTCCACCAGAGGCAGGCACTAGAGAAACTTTGGTTGGTCTAAGCCCCAGGAGTTGGCTCATTGCGCAAAAGTGACCAGGTGCTAAGGACATATTGCAAGGAAGTGATTCCTATGAACTGCTCAGTGTAGAACCATGATTCTGAGGGTGATATCTCCTCCTAGTTGCAATACTAGGAGCGGATGACAAGTACCATTGTGTCGGCCTTGTTTTCTAGTCCGTTGCCTCAGGCCAGTTGACAAAGGGGTATGGGCCAATACTGACTAGTTGTAAGGCACACTTCTGTATGCTCTCTCGCCCTCTCTTGTTTTTCTGTACGCATCAGCTCCATCAGCTCCATCTACTCCATCTACTCCATCAGCTCCAACGGCGGGTGCTGACATTTACCAAACAAGGGCCAAGGAAAAACTCTGCCGTAGGAGGTACGACCCTTTTGCTCTAACCATGATAAGCTTTGCCCTTGGAGGCACGGACCTGGGTTCGCTAGAGTGCGTTCTTCTCTGTTTACAAGTGATCAATGGCTAAGGGGTAAGCAACGGATCTGCACCTTCTACACCGGTAGTAGACAACAGTCTACATCAACCTACATCGGCCTCAACGAAGCAGAGAAGCAAAGAAGCAGTATGGCAACACCCACGCCGCTCGGCCTTGAGCAGGTCAACGGTGGCATGTCAAAGTTCACAGGGATAGGTTTTCCCTTGTGGAAATGGCAATTTGAGATTGTCATGAGGGTGCGTGGCTACTTAAAGATGTTCCTTGGAGAAGAGGTTGAACCTCCAAAAACAGACACTGGATATGAAGCATGGAGCGTCAAAAATGACATGGTGCTTTCGATTCTTGTGACATCAGTGCATAAGTCACAGCATGTCCACCTCCAAGGCATCACACATGCATCAAAGACATAATAAAAGCTTGCACATATACATGTACCAACGGCTTTTCCAAATCACTCCTTCATCCTTCAAAAACTGATTTCGATGAGGGTGAGCAATGGAGAGTCCATTCCGGACTTCCTACTACAGTTTGAAGGACTGCTGTAGAAAGTGACCCAAATGGACTAGGAAATCGACACCAACATGCATGCCATAATCCTCCTCATGGCGCTACTTGAAAGCTGGGTTCCTCTGATCACTATTGGCGGTTGGAAGGAGGAGGATTTGACGTATGAGGCAGTGTTCAAGTTTGTACGCAACGAGGCCATGCCTCGCAGTGGCAGTGAGGCTAACATTTCAGCCTATGCTGCACAGTATTGTGGTCATTGCAACAACTCCTCTGTTGGCCAGAGTGGCAAAGAAAGTATTGGCGGTGGAGGAAGAGGCAATGGTGGCGGTGGAAAGGGTTCAAAGCGTCCTAGAAAGTGCCATAACTGTGGCAAGCCTGGGCATTGGGCACGGAGTGCAGGGATTCGAAGAAGGAAGACGGAGATCATGTTGGTAAGAATGAGGGCAAAGGAAAGGGTAAGAAGGATTTTACAAACATGATGGCTGAGAGTGTGCCGAAAACCAAGGGAGCGACACTTCTCAAGCATGGAGCCTACAGGCCCGACTCTGGAGAAGGATGGGTTCATCTCTGTTGGGGACACCGAACGTCGCTTTAGGTGTGCCAATGTCAGCCTTGTCCATGTACAAGGCGACGAAGATAAGTTGATCAGCATAAATGTGAACGGTGCTGAAAAAGACTTGAAGCTGGAGAACGTATTCTACACGCCGTCTATTACAGCAAACCTCTTGTCGGTGTCCAAAATCACGGACCAGGACATGACGGTCGTCTTCACGATGGAGGAGGCCGTGATTGTCAAGAACAAGGACATCAATATCTCCTATCCCAAGGAGAGTCTTGTCACACAGGTCCCAACAGTTCATAGGCTCTACGTGCTACAGACTACGCCCCTCGAGAGTATACATGAGGGATATGTGACCGTTGAAGAGCCTAAGTCTCCAAAGCCTGAGATCGCACCAGAGGTTGTCACCATAGCGGCTAACTCCACCAAAGAAACAGATGTTGAGCTGTGGCACAGGCGCTTTGGCCATGTGGCTGACGGCACACTGCAAGCTATACAGCAGCACGAAGTGGTTCATGGAATGGAGGGATGTAAGGCCAAGGATGAGGGAAAGTGCAAGAAGCTGTGTGAGCCATGCCTCCACGGCAAGGCAAAGAGAGAGCCCTTTGAGCATAATGGGCAATGTGTGACAAAAATCTTGGATCTGATTCACTCTGATGTGTGCGGACCATTCTGCACTCCTTCAAACGGCGGCAACAAGTACTTCTCAACCTTTATTGATGACCACAGTGGCAAGATGTGGATCTACTTCCTCAAGAAAAGGGAGAGGTCAAGGAGAAGCTGCAAAAGTTTGTAGCCATGGTAGAGCGATAGAAAAGCAAGAAGGTTAAGGTACTACGCACGGACAACGGTAGAGTATGAGGCATGTAAAGGCTCGTTGAGCCAACACGACATCAACCACCAGACCACTATGCCTTACACCTTTCAGAGCAATGGCGTTGCCGAGCAGATGAACCAGACTATCCTCGGCATGACACGAAGCTTGCTCTTTGACGCGAAACTCCCACCTCACTTCTGGGCTGAAGCTGCAAGAACTGCTTGCTACCTTGTGAATGTCACTCTGGTAGCCGCGCTTGGGAGGCGCGGCAAGAAGCAGCAAGAGAAGCAGCTCTGGACGCCACGGGAGGCTTGGCCAGGGAAGAAGCTAGATGCCTCACACTTGAGGGTCTTTGGTTGTACTGCCTGGACAAAGGTCCAATCAAGAGAAGGAAGTGGCAAGCTAGATGCATGCGCTCGCAAGTGTGTAATGGTTGGCTATGTCACTGCACACAAGGCATAGAGGCTGTGGGACCAAGTGGCTGGAAAGCTAATCAGAAGCCGAGACGTCGAGATTGATGAAAGGACGCTCGACAAGGGAGAGCCGTTGGATGCTCTCCATGCTCCCAAATGAGGAGAGTGGGTTGTGTTGCTTGATTCAGGTGATCATGCTCCTGAGAATTGGTAGATGGTACCAAGAAAACAGATTGATGATGCGGCAGGGAGAGTGGCTGTGCAGGCTGACACAGCGATAGACTCTGACACTGAGTCTGAGTCGTCCGAGGCCTCTCAGTCAAAATCTGAGGCCAGTGGCTCTTCCTCAAACAATGGATCACCGGCAGCGCAAGAGCAACAGAAGCAACTGAGCCTTGAAGCACCACTAGCAACACTCCGGTATAGAATGCACCAAAAGAAACCTCCGCCTAAGTACGATGCTGAGAGTGTAGAATGAACCGGACTCAGTTGGTTATGCTTGCCTCAGGGAGAGCCTGTGACCGTAGCGGAGGCTATGAACATGCCAGATGCGGCCAAGTGGAAGGAGACAGTGGATAGCGAACTCGCATCCATTGAAGGGAATGGAACATGGATTCTGGTGGATAGGCTCCCAAACGGGATCAAAGTGGGTACTCCAGAAAAAGTTCAAGCAGGATGGTACTATTGAAAAGTACAAGGCAAGAGTTGTGGCGAAGGGGTTTCCCCAACGTGCAGGTTCAGAGTACGAGGAGAACTTCGCGCCTGTCGTCACCTTTGCCTCCATCAGATCCATGTTGGGCATCGCTACTACAAAAGATCTGGAGGTCCACCAGATGGACGTCAAGACAACTTTCCTCTATGGGAATCTTGACAAAGAAGTACTGATGGAAGTGCCTTAGGGGGTGAAAGCTCCAGAGGGCAAGGTTTGCAAACTGGTGAAAGCACTCTATGGTCTGAAACAAGCCTTAAGGATGTGGTACAAGGAGATGGATAGCTTCATGGCCGGGCTCACCTTCACCCACTGCCAGAATGACCCTAGTGTCTATATGCGGGAGGATGAGCAAGACTTGATACTGGTTGCATTGTACGTGGATGACCTGATCATCTGCTCGTGGCCAGTCGAGCTGTTGAACAAGCTGAAGACAGATCTCAGCAACAGGTTCAAGATGAAGGACATGGGTCCTCTTGAGTTCTACCTCGAGATAGCCGTCCACCACAATCGAGCAGCAGGTACCATCGAACCGAACCAGACTAAGTATATCATGGAGCTCCTAAAGTACTATAACATGGAGGAATGCAAGCTCATCAACACACCCATGAAAATAGACATCAAGCTCTCCTCCTCTATGATCCCCAGCACAGAAGCAAAACGGCATGAGATGGAGAACATACCCTACCAGTCCGCTGTCTGTAGCCTCATGTATGCCATGGTAGGAACAAGCCCTGACATTTGCTATGCTATGGGACAAGTGAGAAGGTTCGTGGCCAATCCAGGGCCACAGCACTGGCAAGCAGTAAATCGCATCATGCACTATGTACAGAAGACACAACACATAGGACTCCAGTTTGGAGTCCAAGAGGGATCTCACCCGCTGCGGCTCATGTGCTACATGGACGTCGACTGGGGAGGAAGAATCGATGACAGAAAGACCACCTCCGGCTTTTTCTGCCTCTTGAGCGGTGGTGCAGTCTCTTGGACAAGCTGAAAGCAAGACTGTGTCTACCTGTATACCAATGAGTCAGAGTACATCGCTCTGTCAGAAGCATACAAGGAGACACAGTGGCTACGCAGTTTGCTTGCTGAGATGAAAGTGCCAGAGACGGAAGCAACAGAGGTCTGCATTGACAACAAGAGTGCCATGAAAATGGCATAGGATGACGTCATCTCCCGGCAGACCAAGCACATCGACATCAAGTACCACTACTCACGCGACCTGGTCGCAAAGGAGATTATGGACATGGAATACGTGGAGACCAAGAAGATGCTTGCAGACTACATGACCAAGGCGCTTGATAGCGAATTGCATTCTGCAGGTACCTGAGACATCGGTATGGTCAACGCAGCCGATGAAGACTAAGGCCAAGACAGCCAGAGAGAGGAGATATCTCACAGCAAAATGGACGAGGGTGTAAGGGAGAGTTTCTTAACCTGATATGCCCCTTGTCCATAGCTGAAATTTGGACATGCACAGGACAGACTAGGCATGCACTGCTCCCTTGGAGTAAGTCCCCTAAGTCTGGTCCATATAGACAAGGCATACACTAATCCTTTGGAGCAAGTCCGCTTGGTCTAAACTTGATAGCATAGCCAGCAAACAATACCTAGGACAACTCCTTGTGGCTTGGACATTCTAGAGTTTGTCTCTGGAGCGAGAAGTCATTGGGTAGAATCCCGACCCAGTGACTAATTTTGTTTGTGACCAAAAGGGGGACAGGAAGGTTCTAAGAAACATCTTAGAACATTCCAAGGTCCTTCCTGGTGGGTGGCGCCACTTGGCGGTCACAGAGAGCGCCATGTAGGCAGGGGGGATGATGCTATCCAAATTGCCCCCAAATTGGCTCATCCAAGGAGCCACTGCGCGCCTAGGCTAGAGGCTGGCTCTAGGACTATAAGTAATAGTCAGTTGCCTGTGATTCATTACAGTTCTTACCTTTGAGACTCCTCACAGAGTTTTCCATCAGAGGCAGACACTAAAGAAGCATTGGTTGTTCTAGGCCCCAGGACTTGGCTCCTCGCGCGAAAGTGACCAGGTGCTAAGGACACAGTGCAAGGAAGTGATTCCTATGAACTGCTCAGTGTAGAACCGTGATTCTGAGGGTTATATCTCCTCCTAGTTGCAATACTAGGAGCGGACGTCAAGTCCCATTGTGTCGGCCTTGTTTTCTAGTCTGTTGCCTCTAGCCGGTTGACACATACACCCTAGCCGAGCGCACTACACCTTCTTATGTCATAAACATATACCCCAAAAATAAGACAAAAACTCACTAGATGAAAACATGTGGATTTTAGTGTGCTGATGGAATGCTGGAACACATAAGACAAAGTAGCACACTGAGTATGCTCTTAGTGTACTTTTACATGGTGACTGAGCGGGACTTGTTGCATACACTAGCCCCACACACTGAGGTCCTTCCTAAGAAGATAATTATTTGGCCATATTAGACAAAAGGCAAGATCATCCAGGACACGTCAGACAAACTAGCACACTGTGTGTGCTCTTAGTTGAATTTGGTATGGTGACTGAGCGCACTTGCCACATACACTAGTCCCACACACTGAGGTCCTTCCTAAGAAGAAAATAGTTTGGCCATATAAGTCAAAGTTCAAGATCATCCATGACACATGAGACAAACTAGCACATTGAGGGTGCTCGTAGTGAACTTCTGTACGGTGACTGAGCACACTTGATACATACACTAGCCCCACACTATGAGGTCCTTCCTAAGAAGAGAAATTTTTATCCATATAGGACAAAATGACAATCATCTCATACAAAATGGAAGAAGTGTAGGATGAGTTCAAAGAACTCCCTTTGAGAGGTTGTATGCCTACGGTTGACCATGCAAGAATGTAGTCGTGAGCTGTTGATTGGTCTCAGCCAGACTTCTGTGACCTTTTTTTTCCCATTGAATTGGTTCAGCAGCTGGCTATGGCCAGTGAACACTCTCCTAGAAGTTTCCTAGAAGAAGGGGCTCTGCTAGCCATGACAAACATGGTACACCATGTAGGCTGTGGCGCACCCTCTCCTTCCCCTAGGAATCTGGCTAGGTTGCGGATTCCTTGAAACTCCAGCATGCGCTGGTAGACAAGGATACCTTTGTTTACTAAACCTAGCATGGTAGATTGTGATTTTATGCTAACTCAAAAAGATAACGGGCCCCTCTCACCTTGAGCATAAGCACAAGAAACCCTACAATATACTAGCCAGAAAAATGTAATTGAGTGTATGAAGGTGTTGAACCGGTGGCGACATGTCAGCATGCTGGTGATGGTCTCTGGGAAGAGGCACCCTGATGATTTTACCCTAGGTTTTGTGGCCTGATATCTATTCACAAAGGATAAGAGACACCCAACTGGATAATCCAAACAGTTAGAATCACACTTGACCAGGCCACTTGGCACTGTTACCTTGTTGTGATACAATACAGGAAATAAAATGAGCATACTCATAACGGGGGCTGTTGAAAACCACACGCTATTAGGCCCAAGAAAATTAGACACATCAACGGGGCTTGTAAGAGGATAAATCACAACCCACCCCACCCCCCCCCCCTCCTCCTCCTCTAGTCACCAGAAACAACTTTGTTCAGCTGCAAGCCTGCAGGATCCCTTCTTTTTTATTGCTCATAGAGCAATAACGGAATTTTCCAGCTCTTTTGAGTGAACTAGTGTAGCAATGACCAGCAATGAAACTGCACGTATAGCACATATACTCCCAACCCAATTCCTTCCCCCATGTCAACTTGTGTTCAATGACCATGATTTGGGACATGCGGAAAGATCAGCAGTTACAACATGCATTCTATCTAAGAACTGGGGACTGGTCTAGTTCAGCCAGAGCCAAAGGTGAGATATGCCAATGATTAGACTGACTTTAACTGCTTTGGTTGTTACAACCCCCATGTGCTGTAGTGACTTCAGTAGAACAGCTAGTTGAGCCAATGTTTGAGCACGCAATCAGTAAGAGATAGTGCTCCAAAGGCCACAATAATGATAGAAAAGAACATGATGCATTACGTCATACACACAATGTAACCCATAACACATCCAAAAGGGTTTCCTGTTGGATTTCGCGGATGATGCTAATGTGTGCAATGCCAAGGATACATCTTAAAACACATATTGACCTTCAACTTTGGGAGAATCTGATTTTCTAATCAAATGAGTTGTGTTTCTTAAATACCACCCACTAATATATGGTTTCTTGTTAACCCTTGCACAATTTAAATTGTGAATGGATCAAATTATTAACAGTCAGAACTCAATTCCCTCATTTCAGCAAGTTACAGGCTAAACTTCACAAAAGAATATGTTGTGTAAAGCGAGGTGATATCACAAGAGATTACAATTTGGATTGTGATTGAAGTCAGATTATGGCATTCCTCAAACAAAGTGAATCAAACAGAATGCAATTCAACCTAACATAGGAGACAAATAAAATAAATCTCATTCAAAAAGTTTCATCCATGCGAGTGCAATCCTAAGAAAAATTAATGGTCTAAAATTTGAACATAAAGTCGACTAGCACCCTGAACCAAGCTAGATTCAGTCCTCAGAAGCTTCAGCCCAGCAGGTTTATAAGCACACAAGGAGAAATGAATGCATGAAAAAGGCCTAAAAACCATTTCCCCAGAGTCTGGACGCATTATTCTTAACACACACGCAGTAATTGATACATACATTCATGCTTAATCTCCACGCTCACAAAAATGTACGTGGGAACAAAATGGTCGCAGGCAACGAATTACATGAAGGTGCTATTCGACCGCATATTGAATGGTGTGCATGTGTTGTTTTGAAAAACCTTACAGAAACTCCTATGCTCAAGCTGTGTTCTAGTCGAACAAGTTGCACCGTGCCTTGCCTAAAATGCAATTCTCGCATTTCTTTTGTGCCGATGCATCTACTACCATCGATGACGAGGCTTTGGACCATTTTTCACATTGCAATCTCCTCAATGGTTGTGGGTGAAGAATGCCCTAGTTTCAGTGCAAGAACTCCAAATCAGAGCTCCCTCCCTTGGCCGTATTGAAGAAACACTCTTGAGATTCAGCTATGTCTGATGCTGTGAGGTAACCTTGGTCTCCACAATGTAGAGACCGACCTCAAGCTTTGCCTCTAGCACGGCCTCACCAAAACCATCTTGGCGCACCACTGCGGCTTTCTTGCCAAAGAGCACCTCATTCCCTTTTTCCTTAGCGAGTGACGCAATAAAATTCAGCCAGATCGGGGACTGCTGCACATAATGAAAAAACACAACGACTTCTTTAGGCCCACCACGACTTGCACCTTCATGTCACCTTGGCCAGTCTATGGCTCAAAACTGTTCTTCTCAACCACCATTGACTTGGCGGAAAAAGAGAACCAGGGAGAATTGACCTGGGTATGCTCCTTGGCCCTGGAATCCAAGCACTGCCTGTTGGCATTTTTTAAGAAATTGTTCTTGTTTCCATTGAGGAGAGAAATTTTGCCTTTCGTGTCCTTGCTGCCGGCTTTCATTCAGGCATTCGTGGTTCCAGTGGCCCTCCCTGCCACACTTGCAAGTTGTGCCTTCACTGGCACCCTTCTTGTCACAGCCGTTTCTGCCGCCTCCCTTGACCTCGCTTTCTCAATCGTGCGTTTTGGTGACAAGGGCCGATGAGGAAGCCAAGGCTCTCTCCGCAGCTCTGGAGTTATGTGTTGTCACAAATGTACTTTGGACTGCACCATAGGTGAGCTTGTCCTCTGCCCATCCTCTGAAGATGGTGATAAGTGGATTCCAATCATTAGGTAGGACTATGAGAGGGCCACGGCCTGCAGGTTTTTTTTCAATGTTCCACCACATATTGGTGCATTGTGAGGCAGGAAAAACAACATGCTGCATGGCAGGGACAATATCTTATTCCTCCTTGATTCTTGCCATGAGGAGTCACTTCATCCTGAATATTTTGTTATTATGTGACTTGAATTAGTGGACGGCACAGAGTTGAAGTTATCCCCACTACAACTTGGTTGTCCTGGAAACCAGGATCATGAGCGCCTCAGTGTTCTTCTTTGCAAAATTCCAATTCTTTGCATCGGTCACTGTCACCTCATCAAAGAATGTTGTTCCCAACTTCTAGAAATGCACTGTGCACGAGGTAGGTATCTAAGTACCACCTCCATAGCCCAAAGCCAAAGCTGCTCGCATACTTTTGGAAGGGCTACGTCTCCGTCTTCTGTGCCATTATCCAACCTTCTACTCCGACGGGTTCTCAGACTTCACAGGGACGTCATCCGCGATGACAATCGCGTGCGGTAAAAAATGCATGAACTACTAGAGAATGGTCAGGGTTGTGGGCCCATAACCCCTTTCCAGATATGAGGGGTGTGACGTCCCTGACCATTTTTGTGGTTTGCTTATTCTTTTAGGGTGAATCTAAGAATAGGTATGAGGTTTCTGGTCTCCTCACACTCTGTGAGTAGGAGTCAAGGGAAGTCCACTTTTGTGAAGGGAATAGAGTAATGATGCATTAGTTTTTTTGGACACGGACATGATTTGACAGCTTATAGTTTTATTCAGGAGCTTCCTCATGTCTCTCTTTGTCCATCTGGTCGTGTGATGTTGCGAGCTATGGTTAATCACCCCAAAATCATACACTCTACAATTGGTGTATCAAAAAGTGTATTCCTGTGTACAGATCGTTTTCAGAAATCATCAACATCAATTCATGTCACTAGGGCCTGGATATACATTCCTTGGATAAGGTTCTAGTTATCATGGATTACATGTACTATGTACTACTTTTTGTTGAAATTCCATGTTCACTAGTATGTTCACTTCCCAATACACTTGTCAATACACAGTTTAAGGGGTGAGGTGATTGGTCATATATGGTGAGGCCAGAGCCACACTTGACAATGTCCAGTGTTTCAGAGTATGCAAGGAGGTACTAGTTGCCGTTGACGAGCATGCCTCACATGAGCAGGTCAATTTACCCCCAGGCCACAAGCCTATTGGAGCCAAGTGTGTTTCCTGCCGCAACTGGAAGCCAGACGGCTCATTGGACAAGTACAAAGTTCCGCTGACGGTCAAGGGATTTTCACAGGTCCCAGGAGTGGATTGCAACGAGGTCTTTGCTTTGGTTGGCTCTTTCATCACCAACCGCGCTCTCCGTAGCACAGTTACACAACATTGCTTGGAGATCCACCAAAATGGAAATGGGAAATACCTTCTTGTGCTCTCGACAGTGATGAGCTCTAGATGGTTCAGCCCTTTGGCTTTTAGGATGGCACCGATAGTGAAGTCCCTCTATGGTCTCAAGAAGTTTGCTTAAAAGCATGGATTAGCCGCACCTTCTTGAAGGGTGGCATGGTCCACACCGTCACAGGTTTTGCTCTCTTCTTCATCCCAGTGGGAACTCCCCTTGTCACCATGCTCATTCTATGTGGACGATTTGCTCATTGCCTTACCTAATCTTGCCCGTCCACAGGTGTAGAACTGGGTACAGTTCACATACACGATGAAGGATCTTGGGTCTTGCAAGTTCTTATAGGCATGAGGATCGGTCGCAATTTAGCCCACCTTGTTCTACATGTGCATCAGGCAGCCTATGTGTAGACGCTGGCCGAGCACTTCACAGGCCTCGTGCCCAATGTGCCCACGGCCTCCACGCCCATGATCCCACATGGTCAGGTCCAGCAGATTTTCTTTATGCCGAAACACTTAATACGCATGTGCACGTCGCCACCTTTCTTCGATTCCTTGGATCATTCATGTCCTTTGCTACCACATGGCCAGAAGTTTCCCTTCTATGAAATACTGGCTCAGTAATCACAGTGTCCAAACTTGCTGCACCTTTGTTCAGCCATTTGCATGGTGTGGTATGTTGTCTCCACCCCACGCCATGGGCTGACGTTCCGTTTCCAGCCATCCGCGGTGGTCCAAGGCTACACCTACAGTGGCTGGCTGGGAGTGCCGACAGCAAGAGACAAACTTGATGGATTTTCCTCACTAGTAGCGTGGATTTTTTGTGACATAGCAGCAAGCAGGGATGGAGTGCATATAGAATAATAGAGGCAGTGTGTGGCATTCAACACTGGTGCATGTGAGAGTGTACTGCTCCGCCATCTGATGTGTGAGTTTTGCCAGCCTACGTTGCCCAGCATGCTGCACTGTGACAAGTGCCATCGACATAACGGACAACAATGAAATTCATCTCACATGCACAAAGCATACCAATGTGCAGTATCAACATGTGCGCACATTATCGCATGATGGAAAATGCCGGATTGTCTGGGTCGAGACAATGCAATAGCTGGAGGAATTCTCGACCAATTCCCTCGAGAGTATTTCCTTTTGGAAAGCCGTCACTCTCTTTTTTTTGTGCATATTTGATGGTGTTTTTGGCACCAAAAACCTATGATATCTCTTTACCTTGCCTTGCCTCCTTTACGCGCTTCCCTTTATGTGCTCATCATCACACTTGTGGTATGGATATCCCCGGGTATGGGGGCATGAGGGCATGTGGGAGGGTGAAACATGATGTATACTATGGATGCATGACCTTTACATGTTTATGTACACCGACACCCATGTGTCATAGAGGATTTTTGTGATTTTCACACCAAATACCTCGTTGATGTAGAAAGTGACCTCTGAGCTGGTGTATATGCTCATACAAGCGACTAACTCGAAGAACATTAATGATGGTGGGCGCTGCAGCCCTCCCTCCTCGAGGAGCCTCCCATGCCGCAGTAGTGCGCGAGCAGCTCACCCGACAGCAGCTACTTGTGCTCATGCTGCGAGCATTCATAGACGGCTGTCCCAATTAGCGTAGATTCTGTCTAGGTCCGGACAACCATACATCTGTTGTGTGATTTTCTAACAATTATTATTGCACACTTGTGTTTGCAACGTGCATACTTTGCGGTGGTCGAGTTTTCAGAAAAAAAAATAGTGGACTGCCAGGTCACACCTACCACCCCCTGGAAGATTGAAAGTGTGAAGACCCTAAACGACCACTGTGTTAGTCATGTAAGGGATCGTTAGAACAACCTAGTGATAGCATGTCCATCACGTCCATTTTTGCTTTGTTTTATGCCTTGTAGAACGAAGCCAAAACATGGTCTTAGATGTACACTTATTTTGGATTTTGGGCTAAGACCACCGCCATTGCCTTCCGCATTCTCTACCACATCATCACTCCAAATTTGACTTCATTTGGACAACCTTTATGCTGATGTCATCATTGTGGAAGATGACATCATCACCAACGTTACCAATTTTTTGGCAAACATCAATTTTTGCTAGAATTTCATGAAATCAAAAACTCTTTCGGTTTCTGGCTTGGACCATTATGACATTCAGACACATACTAAGCCACACCTATGGCATCGGTTTGCGACAAAGGCAAGGGATTGGCAGACCCCTCCTCTTCCTCCTCGAGCGTCATGAGCCCACGATCGCAGCCACGAGTGATCAGTGAGGTTCGTCAAACGCACGATAAGATGCGCCGTTAGTAGTAGTGTGAGATTCATGTATTACAGAAGATCACAGAATTACTTAGGGGGCAATCAAGGGCCTCACAACAGACACCAGAAGGAACCGCTAGAGTTGCACCATGCGTTCAGCAGTCCATGCCCTACAGAGCACTAGGGCCTCTGCACCACCCATCGCAGGTTGACACCTGGGATGAGGAGGAGATAGAGGATGACACATGTGAGGACGACATCCGTGTCCTTGAAGAGTGCATTTGTGAATCACAGCCGCTCACCCCGCCACCTTGGGGGCGTTAGGATCAGACATGTCACTCAACCTTCAACTTTGTTGGCATTTCTCTCGCCGGAGGTCTCCCTTTACCTCGCCCACCTGAACCTGAGCCCAAGGCCGACCTCCCCACGGAGCGGTGACCGGAGGACTTTGAAAGCAACTCCAACTCGGTACGATAGTGACGAGGGCTTCGACTACAGGGAGACCCTGTTTCAAGTATGGGCCACTGAGGAGGTTTGGCCCTACTACCACAGCCAGTATCAGACCCGTGGCACTCACCAAGTCCAGACAACAGTGACAACGATGCACGGAGCGCTCTACGACATGCCACGCGAGACTGTGGTTGACTTCCGCCCCTTTCTTGGTGAGGCCGGGACTGGGACAGGAACGAACCCGTGCTAGGACTGGAAGCTGGCCTTGGCATTGTTTGCTGTGGAGAGCCATGCCACAAGGGCGGCTCGACCGCGTGAGTTCCACTCTCTCTACCGGGGTCTCACGGAGCTTGGAGCAGACTATTGGGGGTGCGCCATGTGCGTTCACACTTGCCTTGGGACTGGTGGCGGGACGTAATTATGGGCACTCGACGTCATAATGAGGGGGGCACATCTACACCACGTAAAGCTCTTTACACTGGCTTCAACTGTGTGGCCCTCTGTGAGTAGTCACAGTCACTACAACTGCTTCCTTGGGCTCATCGATACTTTCTTTAGGCAACATCGTCTCATAAGGCTGTTGTTGTCCAACAGCAGAGTCTACTTGTAGCGGTGACTGCAACCTCTCCTATTCCTCAGTCCCAGTTCACCAGCCCCATCTCCATCGCTTCCCCCTCCTCTACCTTGTGCAACGAGACTCAAGGCATTACAGCACCCGCACAGGGGAATAATGGGAGAAAGAGACGCTGAAAGGGAGAGCAGCAACAGCAGCTGGCGAGCAGTAGGATTCAACGCTCTACCTACTGTTACAACTGCGGGGGTACCCTTCGCTACACGGAGTGCTGCAGCCTCTCGACTGGGCTAGGATCATGCGCGGTCTCCAAGCTGCGCACACGTAGCGGATGTCCTGCGGTGAGACACTGGCGGGTCGTGTAGGGGACCACGGCATCAATGATCAAGTCCCTGGGGATCGCACGATCGCAGAGCTTTGCCAATTGCTAGCGCTGCGTACTCAAGGAGGTGTGAGTGTGTTGTCACAGCCGGACGGTCCACAGGCAAGGTGTCGTATTTTGTTCATTGCCCATGACGATGCTTGTGGGGGAGCCAAGTCTTCTTGTGATGAGGATGAACCTGATTGTACCGACCGACTTGACCATTCACAGATCGGTGATGTTCGTTGTCGATTAAAGTCCTCTGGTTTGTTTTGTTAGCCCTAAAACGGATGTCTGGACATATTTTCAAAATGTACTCAAACTACAATGTCACTTTCAACTTGTGTCAAAGCAGCCCCTTCCGATGCATGGCCAACAATTCACCCACTATCGTCTCTACTTGCTTGAAACAACCCTCGCATGGCGCACAAGTCAGCATGCAACATCGTCACCTCATACTTTGGTGTTTGGTGGAGAGTCTAGGCACATCATTTGTCCGAGGTGCAAGTACGAGCGGGGGAAAAAAAAAAAAAAAGAGAGAGAGAGAGAGAGAGAGAGAGAAGAAGAAAAGGAAAATCAAGGCCTTGGAAATGGGTAGCATTCACTTTTCATGATAACATTTTTAGGTTACTCGTTGCCCTCTTCCCCTTCCTCTACCACCACTATGGCCGCTGTTGTTGTTGTAGCTAATGTTGTTCAAACCCATGGTCGCTCGCGGACCCTTGGCTCTGCCGGCGCCAACGGGTTGGCTCACCCCAACCCCAAGCGACGACGACGCGGGAGAGAGCTCCGCTCCTTCGCCTGCACAGCGCACAAGCGCAAGACAAAAGATAGCCGCACGTCGCGCATGAGCACAGGTTTTGCGGCGCAGCAACAGCAAAAAAAAAAAAACCTCCCGCCTGCGTACTTTGTTTTTTTTTTTTTTTTTAGCAAAAAGGCCGCATTGGCAGCGTTGCGGTGGTCACCACCAGGAGATGCCGTACAAGTTTTTCACCTTTGCACTCACTCGCCTCCATTGCCACATGCGTTGCGGCCGTCGGTCCCGAGCACATGCCCCTCTTTTTTCTTCGCCTCGTCGACATCGGATGCTGCCCCCTCGTGACGTGGCTGGGCGTGGCTCTTTTCATCATCGCTTCTGTCTTGATGACCGTCGCCTCCGATTCACAGCCAGTGTCGTGGCTGTGAGAGCTGTTGATATGATATGGTCCTGGTCATCACCGGTAGCACACGACGCCTCAGAATATGCGCCATCCACAGTCATCACTAGTCTGACTGTTGCCAAATCCTTCACCTTCATCATCATCATCATCATCATCATCATCATCCTTTGTTGTGATTATTACCATCTTGCTTGTCATCCTCGTCCTCTTCATCAACGTCTTCATTGCCGTCGCTGTAGTCTCCCCTCTTACTGCATTTCCTCCTCCTCCTCTACAGCGTCGTAGTGACCATTGTCTGAGTTTTTTCATTGACGTCGTCACCATTGTCATCATCATCGTTGTCGTCGTCATTGTCATCGTCACCGCCGTCGTTGTTGTCGCCGGTGCCGCCGTCGTCATCGCCGTCATGGTCTTCATCGTCGTAGTCGACATCGTCGTCGTCGTCGTCGTCGCTGTCGTCATTGTCGTCGTTGTCGTCGTGGTCATCATCGTCGCCATCATCGTCGTCGTTTTCATTGCCGTTGTCGTCGTAGTCGTCGTCGTTGTTGTTGTCGTCATCGTCGTCGTCATTGTCGTCGTTGTCGTCGTCGTTGTCGCCGTCGTCGTCGTCGTTGTCGTCATCATTAGCGTCATCGTGGTCATCGTCATTGTCACCATCGTCTGTGTCATAGTCATCATTGTCATTGTCATCGTCCCCGTCGTCGTCGTGGTCGTCATCGTCGCTGCCGGCGTTGTCGTCGCTGTCCCTGGGAATGCCAACATCGTCGTCGTCGTCATCGTTGTTATCGTCCCTGTCGCCATCGCTGTTGTCATCGTCATCCTCCTCAAGCACCACAACCACCATCTCCCCCTCCCACCCACCCCCCCTTCCTCCTCCTCCACCACCTCCTCCTCCTCCTCCACCTCCTCCTCCTCCTCCTCCTCTTCCTCCTCCTCCTCCTCCTCCTC
>SZWC01000384.1:134805-145089 GCA_023375785.1 Penium margaritaceum
GGACGACGAGGATGACGAGGAGGATGAGGACAAGGACCAGGACGAGGAGAGAGAGGCGGGGGTGGACAAGGACGCGGAGGAGGAAGACGGGCAGAGCTCATGAGCATGGTGTTAAGGACGTCGTAGAGACACATGCAGGAGGGTACTACCCTCCTGCATGAGGGGAGGAGGATACCTAGTCGCCGCCCTTGATCCTGCTGGTTACGTCGCTGCTGGTTTTGCTGGTTGATTTGCTGCTGTTGTTGTTGTTGCTGCTTCTGCTGTTGCTGCTGCGGCTGCTGCTGCTGATGAGGAAGGTACGAAGCTGATCCTACTCCCCCTGGTGTTGCTCCAACTGCCCCTGCTGCGCCCGGCGCCTTCCCTCCCACGTGCTCGGGCAGCTGCAGCAGCAGCGGCGACGAGTGGTGCGCGTTTGCAGCGGCTGGCGACGGCTGAGAGGAGGAGGACGGAGGGAGCAGCAGAGACGATGACGAGGTCAATGGGCGAGATGAAGAAGAAGAGGAGGAAGAAATGGACGAGAGAGAGGGAGGGAGAGACGGTGGCGCCAGAGCGTGCGGCAGGGCCACGCGAACGAAGTGTTTGTCGTGTAGCGACAGGCCCGCGTACGGCAGGCTCTCCGCCGCCGCCGCGTGCAGCGCCAGCATCTGCGTCAGCACCAGCGCCGACGCTGCCGACGCTGCTGCCGCCGCTGCCGCGGACGCACCGTCGGGATCACCGTCGTCGCCGCCGGTGGCGCCGTCACCGCATCCCTCACCGCTGCCTCTGAGTACGCGGACGTCCCTCTCCGTCTCGTCGCCCGTCCAGTCCGCGCGTTTCCGCTTCCCGTGCGACTGCGATGCGTCGACGGTGTCCGGGGGAGTCCACGGAGAGTAAGCCGCCGCCGCGGCGGCAGGAAGGCCGGCTGGTGGGTGGGCGTGGCTGGGGGCAGGTGCAGCTGCACAAGACGGAGCAGCAGCAGCGGCAGGGTGGGCGACGGAGGTAGGGCAGGGCGTGGAGAGAGCGGAGGGCGGACGGTGAAACGTGTCGGTGGGCGGCGGCGCAATGGCGCGACCGCGCACTAAGCGCATGTCGACCCGTTAGCTTGTGGGAGGGTGTGAGGGGGGACGAGGGAGTGTCGGCTCTCTGAAATTCTATGAAGGCGGAGAGACGCGACTTCCTCTCTTCGCGACACCTTCCTTTCCCCCTCCGAATCGTAGCACAAATCTTCTCGCCACAATGCGGCGCGCGAAGCCCCCCACCGGATAAATCAGTTTTCCACCGATCGGCTTCGCTGCGCCGCCCCGCACCGTGTCGAGCCGAGTCGTTGTGCGATGCGGCGCAATGGCTGCGACGCGGAGTTACGGCTGCGATGCGGAGATGAGGGGTGAGGGAAGAGGATATTTGGAAGTGCTGTGAGGCAAACAGGCGTGAGGGTTTTGAGTGAGGGTGGAAGCCGCGGCCGGTGAGCGCTCTCGTTTTGTGTCCTACGGTTCGAGCATCAATGAGGGGTGGGAGTGGGGAGGAGCCGTTTGAAGTGCGGCACAACTTCATGATCCATATTCGCCGCACAAAGTTCGTTTTCTTATCAAAACCGCCTATAAAATGGCTCACCCAAGCCGGGGACAAGTACGAGGCTCATCTGGGAGGCAGAGACCATTGGCGGTCGAACGATAGTCTTGAGCTCACATTGCAACCAGCACCTGTCAATCGAAGACTGTAGGATGTTAAGCGCTGAAGGGTTGTTTGGACTCACGATCGGGAAAGGGGCAGCCACTCATACGTCGTGCCGTGCATTTGCATACAAAGTTTTCAGTCTGTCAGACAATACTGTTTTCTGACGAAAGCACAGTGCGAAAACACGATTGGCAATACCTCCAAACATCCCACCAATTGGTTTCCATTACGATTCGCTCTAATCCCAAGCCCACGGCGGCGGGGCCTTTGCGTGTACATTCCTCGACAGTGACTTACGTTAATCTGTTTTGTCGTGTCTAGGTAAACCTGGTGCCAAGAGTTCTATGTCTCTCAAGTCTATTTTTTGTATGAACTTACTGGAGTCATCTGTGGTGAGAGGAACCACCCAAGTTAGAACATCACATCCGTGCCGAAATACCCGTTTGTCGGGGAACAGGCGAGCGGCTGGCCTTCGCTCCGACGGCCGAAATGACATAACGACGACGTTACCTGGGAACGCCGATGGCGCGCTCACTTTAAAACAATCAAGATGTCCCCCCGACCTCGATCCATCACGGGCCCCAAAACCCACGCGTGCTTGTTGGAGTCGAGCGGTCCCGAACAGAATAACCGCTCTCCGATGCCCAAGTGAAATGTGCTGGGGTAAAAGCCATTCATCAACGCAGGTAGAAGCCAGCCAAGAAGAAACTTCTTACGCTTAAAAAACACTCTTCAACATTTGACAAGGCTGTCATGCTGAGCGAGGAATATTTTTCTCACAGCGACGAGGTGCGAGATGAAATACGAATAGAGGCAGGAAAATGGATAAGCAGTACATTTACTTCGATGACAAGTGTCGAATGGGTCCAGCACACATACAATGCCGAGAATAAGAATGAGGCATGTTTTGGGTCCTTTTTTCTTGTTCAAAGCAATGTCTGCGAGGTCACGGAGTGAGTGGTTGCTTCAAGAATACCATCGCTGCAATGTCGGTTGGCTGCACGCTTCATAGCCGCTTCCGTCTTTGCAAGGGTGTGTCGTGTTTCCTCCCAAACGCTTGCGAAGTCCCCGAAGTGGATGTTGACCGCGGGGATGTGTCAATGACTTTGTAATCCTGCCGGTGTGACGGGAACTTTATCGTAAACCACTTCGAAAGGGATTTTACTAGTTGCAGTGGAAATGACGGAGTCATATGTGAGTTTGGCGATCAACAACTTGGCTTTCCAATCAGTGTCGTGTAGCTTGCATAATGTGTAGAGAGAAGTTGTTAGAGTGCCTGATTGGTGCGCTCCACTTGCCTGTTGGTTTGAGGATGGAATGTCGTTCATAGCTCAATCCGACTACCATAGTGCCTCATGAGTTTGCGCCAGATTCGCCTGGTGAAGTGGCCGTCTCTGTCACTCATGATGGTACGTGGTACGCCATGAAGTCGTACGATACGATTCAGATTCAACTGTGCAGTTTTTTCTGCGTTGACGGTGGTCATCGTCTGGATGAAGTCCGACATTTTAAAATCTATCCAACACGACGAGGATGGCATCATAACCCTTGGTGGTGGCGGCCAATTCCGTCACGAAGTCCGTGCTGATGTCGGCCCATAGTTCCGCTGGAACCAGGAGGCGTTGAAGTAGACGGGGAGGCCTCGTGCAGCGCGTGTTTTTTTTTTGTTTTTGAGAGGGGTCACACAATTTGCAGAAGGCTACCACGTCGGTTTGCATCTTATCCCACTAGTAGTATTTTGCCAACTTTTTTAGCATCTTGTCCTCACTGAAATGTTCACGTGGACCGGTGTCGTTGCATTTCCCCAACAGAATTCTTTATAGCTCATCGTTTGGTGGAATGACGACCTTGCGAGTGAATTGCCGTCGCAAGTAGGGGTCGTCAAACCAGAACTTGATTTTTTCGTCCCCGCCAAACTCCTCGTAACCCTTTGTCAACAGCCTTGCGAGGTACGGGTCTCGTTCAAGGAGTAACATGTTGACCTCCGCCATTAGATATGGTGGCCAACTAAGAGCATTGGTTCGATTAGGTTGCACAGGCCGGTACTCAATGTCATAGTTAAAGTTGGACTCGAGGAACTCCATCAATTGAGTTTGTTGACGAGTCAAAATTTTGTTGATCCTTGATGTATTTTTACGTGTGATGGTTGGTGCAGACAATGCATTTTCCGCATTCCAAGTAGCACTGCCATGTTTTGAATGCGTGCACAACTTCAAGGATTTATTTCTCGTGCACCGCGTAGTTGAGCCCCGGTCTGCATAGTTTTCTCCACAAATATGCGACCGGTTTTTCTCCACCGCCGTTGTCTTGAAGAAGTACGACTTTGATAGCTCTATCAGACGTAGCAGTAGACATGATGTAGTCCATCATTGGATTTGCCAATCGTGAGGTTGGCGTTGAGTTCAGAGCGCTTCTCAAAGGATTGAATGCTTCTCTTTTGCTAGCCCCCAATTCCACTCGGTGGTTTTCTCACTGAGATTGAAGAGAGGCGCTGACACTCATACGTAGGTCATTACGGATTGATGGTAGTAGTTGCAGAAGCCCAGGAATTCTTGGACATCCCGATAATCTGTAGTCATCGGCCAAGCAGCGACCACCTCCATCTTCTACGGGTCCATGGTGATTCGTGCGTCGACGATGATGCGGCCCAGATTCTCGATCAAAAAAATGACCAAAGTCGCATTTTGAGAGATTTCTAAAAAGAAAACCTCTTTGTAATATCTCTAGACCTATTTGAAGATGTCCGTTGAGCTCCTCTGGGGTCCTTCAAAACAATGATGTCGTTGAGATATGAGCGAAAGATGTTGTTCAACACCGCGATGAATGTTTCGGGTACATTTTTTTAGTCCAAACGGCATGACCGTGAACTCGAAGTGCCTGTATCGGGTGCAGAATGTTGTCTTCCCAAACTCCTTATCAGATACACATATCTGATGATAGCCACTACGTAGGTGAATTTTCCTGAAAATTCGGGCCCCTCGGAGTTGGTAAAGATGTTCGTCTTCTCGCGAAAGTGGATAACAGTTCTTGATGGTGATGCTTGTTTGTTCAGCGCTCGATAGTCCATGCACATCCTCATCCCTCATGTTTTCGTTTTCATGAAAAGTACAGTTTTGTGAGTGGTGACATTGAGGGTCGGATGAACCTCTGACCAGCTCATGATTCCTCATCTCATAGGTTCCCTTCACCATCGGTTTGCTCCCCAACTTAGGGTCTATATGATGGTCGATGTTCCATTGTGGAGGTAGTTCTTGGGCAGTTTGTTGGGGAAAACCCCTTTTGAAATCCTCGATTAGTATTGCAAACTCCTCTGGTACTGCTGCGAAAGTCTCAGGTGTTGAAGGCATTGCCGTTCCCTTGTCAGCTACGGATTCTCATGCTTCCCCTGTTTCCATGTGGACTAGCCACGCTTGAGGTCCGTGCTTCAGGTACCTCTTGGCCACGTCCAAAGATATCGGATGGTGCTTTGTGGCTACCGTAGCTTCCTCTACTGTTACCACCTCCACTGCTTCCCGTAACCGTCGTTGCGTCGTGGGTCGCTCGGCCACAGGCAGGTGTTTTTTTCTGCTGAATAATCTACTACTCTAGTCGACATGCAAATTGTGCTGGTAGAGGAAACCTCGACCAAGGATGATTTTGTGGTCAATCATTGGGCAAGTTATCCACCGTTATGATGTGCATTTCTCCGATTTACCCTGGGAGTGGTCCGCGATGTCAACGGATTTGTAATTTTCCCTCGACGGTTTTTCCTTCAGATACTCCCGGTTTGGTCTACAAACCCACCATCTGAACCATGTCATTGCTTACAAAGCTATAAGAAGCTCCTCCATCGAGTAGTGCCGGTACCGTTCTACGACTCTTACAACCCCCCAGTTGTACCCATAGCAGTTGTGCCTCTTGGTCGTCCTCTTACCTGTTGACAGACGTTGCGATCGTGGGAAACCGCGTCCGTTACTATGTGAGCCGCTCAGATGGGCGATTGGTCCGTGCAGAGTTTTCTGAAAAGAAAGGAGCCTCGGCGTCTAATCTTGTCCTTTGCCATTTCCAGACTCCTCATTTCTCTCTGACTTCCTCCTTTTTTGGTTTGTGGATGCCTTTTCCGACAGTCACGCGAGTTGTGACCCGGTTTCCCGCAAGTCCAGTAGAGCCATTTATCACGTTGATCGATGGCGTCAATCTTATCGATGATGAGGTTTCTTTTGGCTGCAACTTTCCTTTGCCACGATAAGAATTATTGCTCTTGGGTCGCTAGCCATTGGATTCCTGTATCTGAGCGTTGAATTCGACGTTGTCCATTTGATTGGTTACTATGATCATTCATGAAAGGTTGTCCTGGATGCCAAAAATGCAGATTTCTCATTGAATATTGTGCTCGAGGCCGTTGTTGTGGTAGAAACACAGTTCCTCAGGGACGAGGTCACTGCCCGTGACGATTTTGCTGAAATGCCGAGTGTACTCTGCAACACTGGATTGTTGATGCAGGCATTGGAGTATGTACTATGCGTGAGACTTCTCATTCACCTTACCAAAACGAGCAAGAGAAGAGCGCAAAAAATCGCTCCAAATTTCCGGTGGCATGAGAGAATCATGCTACATTGGATTAATCTACTCAAGAGGTAGTATGCGTGCGATCTGCAATGTGAGAGAAGTCGTGTGAGCCGTTGATTTGGCTTTGCCAGTCTCCTACTGCCGTTGGATGGTCTTTAGATGTGACCACCAACTCAAAGCCGTGCCACACAAAATTGAAGATGCGAGGTCAATTTTATCTTTGTCGTTGTTGAGTCAAGCAGTGTTGAAGTACACCTCCAAAATCGTCAGCTAGTTGTGACAGTTGGTCCCTTGAAGTTGGCGGGATGGAACAGCTCGGTTAGTGTCGGTCAAATCTGGGATTCATTTGAGAATTGTATATTTCTCTTGGTGAACACTATTTTGCGAGCACGAGAAATCCGAAGCTCCTCCATCACCGCGTTGAGTTGTTGGAGTAGATGAGTATTGATTCTTTTGAGCCCGGAAAACTTTTGGTACATGTCCTCATTGATTCGTGCTTGTTGGCCAGTGCCTTCCATCATGCCAGGTACCGACCCGAGGGGCAGTGGCAGGGGCGAAGGGTTTGCCGAGCCGGAGAGGTCCTTCACGAGGTTGGCCGTCAGGTTCGTTGATGTTGTGCCATTTTCTGCAAAGGTTGCCGCTGCCATCTGGTTCGTCTGGAATGTGTCAATGTTCGTGTGCTACTGATCCTCCATCGCCGGAGTACTCGCCGGGAACTACAGATCGTCACCCATTGTTCTCGCTTTGTTCACCATTGTCGTCGCGAAGTCTGTGATCTTCTGAATGGTGGAGATGCGGTGAGAACTCGTTGAGGTGGTCTCTAGAGAGTCAATGCATCGCTTGCCCCTCCACCGCCACTGCACGCTGATACGAAGCGTTATGCAGAGCAAAACATAGGTGGTTCACATGGATGAGGTGCGGGACAAAAGACAGTTTGTGGATTCAATGCAAATGGATATATTTTTTTAAGCAATGGGTGTACTTGACAATTGTCGAGAGAGTTGAGCACACGTTTACAATGCTGAGAATGAGAATGAGACATATGTTGGGTCCTCGGGTCTCGGTCCAAGCGAGGCGTGGGAGGTTGCGTCGTGAGTGGCTGCTTCAAGAAGCTCCGCCGAGAAGTCGGGGGGCTTCAAGAATATCGAGCCGCATCATTTTAAGATTCTAGTACCGTCGAGAATTTGACCGAAAATATCAAAACATTGATATAGTTCGTGACACTTCTATCGACCTTTCTGGAAGGTGGTTGAAGTTGTCACAAACTTTTGGATCGGAACATTGGAGTAGGGAAATTGGCCAAAATGCCCTTGGCCGAACAGCATAAAAATCCTGAGGTGAACACGTGGTGGGCCACAAATGTAATGAAAGAAATGCCCAGTCGTGGGATTTAGGGACTCGTGTACGTTAGGGACGTAGCAAAGGCCTCCATGATCATACCATGAAGACATAGCCAAATCATAAGAAAAACTTGTTACACACATTCAAAACATTCCATTTGACATTTTTATCCATTTTCACAGCTAGTGTAACTAGCTTCACACATCATGATTCATTAATAATTCAATTGCTCCTTGAAGCAATTTTTCTCATGGTGTGCGATTCCAAAGAAAACATCAGCCCATCATATACCCTCACAGATACTTCTCTTGTTTAATTTTTTGAATGCATTTCTCACCCGCATCACTGCACTAACATTTGACTTCTGAAAAAAGTGTAAACTACTGAAATTTTAGAGGGAGTGATTGAAGCAACGAGTTGGATAATGTGGCTAGAGTAGTCATATCACCCAAAAATCTGTGGAAAAGAGTCGCCAGTGACACCCCCTCACACGTTCAATGTAACCTCATTGCTTGTTCTTCCATTGTTTGTGTGAAGTCATCCACGATTTGCAGTGGCCGTGCCCGTGGCTTGTGTCCATGCTTGTGTTGATTCTTGCTTTTGACATGGGATAACAGAAAAGTGGTGATAATTGTCAGCTTTTGAATTGTCAGTGAACTAGAGTCCATGTTCTTTGAAACAGTTTTTGGACAGCCGTATCCACGGCTTGACTGTTTCTACCAGTCTGAGTTGTGCCAAGGCCATGGCCGCGTCGACACCTTGTATGATTTTCTCAATGAACTGGTTGTGGACTTGAACTTCATGTTTGTTTTTAAAGTTTGGCCCTAACACCAATGTTGGTGGTATTTGCACCAATATTTTCAGTCTGCACCTCGTTTAGATGATCATGCGCTTAGGTACACCCAAAACGTGGAATCTTGAACCGTAGGAACCATCCAGATACAAAAACATGTCCCACGCTGGCATACCAACCATGGTTTTTCAAGGACCATGACTGCCATTTTTTCAATCTCCCTGCAGTAACCTACATGAAGACTATTCATGTGCCTCACTTAGCCTACTCTCTTCAGTTAATGCGCATTTTGCATGACCTTGCACCTACTCGCAAGGACAGTGTCACCCAGTCAGAAAGAATGTACTTTGACATTTCCACTTACTCTTTTGTGATGTCAACAATCCAAGAGTTCTCACAAAGCTGGGTCACAAAGTCGTCATACCGACATCACCAATGGAGCCCACTCTTGCAGCTGATATTATGGGAGGAGCCATTATGTTTCCGGGTGCCTCATACGCAACCACACCCAGTGGAGCAGTTTTAGGTGGTAAGGCTTGACAGTTTGGTGGAAAGAGACTCAACCATGATGAGAAAAAATACCACCAGCAACAGCTAAGACAAATGACGCAATAGCAGGTGTCACATCTGCAGCATAAACAGCAACAAAAAATGGGCATTGCCGCCTTGTATAGTAACATTAGCATCATTAGTTGGCGGCCCTTGCCTTTCTAACTGTGGATGCACCAACTGGGAATGGTGTCACGTCATCCATGAACCTCATGGAGGCTATTTTCCCACCCTGCCTCCCACCATCCTCATTTTGTAAAAGACCACATTGTTTCACCTCAGTGTTTTGTGTTTTAGGGCTCAATCAAAATGATGGGCCTAAGCTCTCGAGTTCCACCATTCTTCCCCCCTTTTTTCCCCCTGAGTTTCAAGGAAATGATCTCCTGTCTCTCGGAACCAAATATCATTGAACTCCGGGCAGAATTTTACAAGGGGTTGTTTGGCATTAGTTTCAACCTTTTTCAGTCAAAAGCCACCATAGTTTCCAGAACACTCAAAAGCATCATCCTTCCAAATATTTCAATTTTTATATGAATTTTAAATTAATATGTTGACGTGTGTCCGCACTTTGCCATTCTATTTTTCAAGATGATGACTTTCCTTAGCAAGTTAAACCCTCCAAGAACATATTCATTTCCATGTTTCGGTCATTGCCTCCCTCTAGGCTGATACTGAACGGCAAGACAATCAAGAAGCAGCATCAGAAGTTGCGAGGTTGTATTTTGAAAGTTTGGACCAGCCTTCAATCCCATATGCAACATGGAGTACAATAGCTATGGTGCAGAATCAGAAGCGGGAGAAAGATTGGAGCAGTGCAAACCATTCATGGCCTAAAGAAGACATTCTCTTCAAGTAGCCCGCCTTTGCCACCAAGAAGAAGCATGACAAGGAATTTGGTAATGATGAAAATGACGAGACTACGGGCAATTGTATTGAAGAGGAGGTAGAGTGCTATATGAACCCCTGAGATGTGTGCATTTAATAACAGAAAGCAGTTCTGTTGAGCCTCCAGCAGCCTCCTTTCCAAAGCTGTACATGAGCTCAGAAGGAAGCTACGCCATGAGCCTCCGTGGTTAGTACTAGGTGAGAGCAATTTGACACTCCTATCCCCTCCCCCAGGTGGCACTACCTGCGTAGAATTACTCATAGATTGTGCCTCCACATTCTATACTTGAGCTGGGATTAATCTTCCAGCGATGGACAACAAGTGCTGGTCTTTGGATGTACCATATGAGCCCCCAGCAAAACACAAATGACCTATAAGTGTAGACAACGGTGCTTGTAGTGTAGTGCAGATTGATCTTTGCTTTCCCAGTCAAGCTTGTCATTGACTTCCACTGCTACATCAACCAGTATGGATTTTGGTTTGAAGCTGATCCCGGGGGGGGGGGGGGGGGGGG
>SZWC01000384.1:171990-198645 GCA_023375785.1 Penium margaritaceum
GGCCCCCCCCCCCCCCTCCCCGCGTCATGTCCCCGGGTTGCAGCCGTCTGTTCCGTGGATAGAGAAATGGCAGTCTATGATCCTTTCCCGTTGTCGTACTACTTGTGCTTCCTTCGCCCTGCCTTTTGGCACTGTTGTTAATTGCGGCATTCTCCCCTCTATCCATGCCTCACGTGATTTCTGGATTCTCAATTTCGGAGCCACGGAGCACATGACGTCCGTCCGTTCCTCCTTTGTCTCATTGGCCCAGCCAGTTTGTTACATTTTCTTTGTTTGCAGCAGATCGGGATAGTTTCTTCCTGCTCAGGGTGTTGGTGTCGTTTGTTTCATTGGTCCCAGTGGTGTTTTGTTTTTGCCTCATATTATATGCATGCCCACCTTGGAGCTCAGCTTGCTGTCGGCGACAACCTTGGATGGTCAGGGCATGGATTTCTCAGCGAATCCTGGTGTTGGCACTATCCTTTGTCCCTCTGATCGTGTCGTCTTGCGTGGTGTCAAGTGTGATAAATTCTACCGTGTACCATTGCTTGTACATGCATCCTCTGTTGGCTCTGCCCTTGCTCATGTCACACCCTCTCTCTCTTCCGGTCATGTTGACCTCTTGCATCCCCATCAAGGCCACATGCACATTGATACCATCACCAGCATGCTACACCTTCAGCTGCTGTCAACCAGTCACCATCCACCTCCCTTCCCCTTGACTATGCCCAGGGAAAAATGCAACATTCCACTTTCTCTTTCTCTGATTCTCAGTCTTCTCACCCCCTTGATTGTGTTCATGCTGATGTCATCAGCCCTGACACACACACACATGACCTGATTGGGGATGTCGTGTGTTACGTCTTGTGCCTCGCTGATGATTTCTTGCAATTTCCTTGCATCTTTGCTCTTTGTCAGAAGAGCAATGTCTGTGCGGTCATTGATTCCTGGCCTTTTCAATCTGATTGTGTATGTCAATGCTCGCTGCACATCTTTTGCAGTGATCGGGTCGATGAGTTTCTCAGGCCAGCCACCCGGCTCCTGGAATCCAAAGGGGTTTGTTTCTAGACCTCCACTCCTTACACACCTCAACAAAATGGTGTTACATTCAAACCCTCACCGATTGTGTCCGCACACTTTTGTATAAGTCTGGTCTGCCCCCACTCTTTGCCGTTGAGGCCATGGGTTCATGACCTGCGTTTGGAACCATGTTCCCCACGGTCCTCTCCCTTGCACGGTCATACCCTTTGAGCGTTAGTACGGTACTCATGTCGATCTCCGTCCCTCTCAGGTCTGGAATAGAATTGCTTCTGTTTGGTTTCTTCAGGACCTCCGCAATGGCAAAATCTCCCCTCGTGGGAGCCTTTGTCCCTTTTTGGGTATCTTGGCCAAGTATAAACCTCACAAATTCTGGACCCAAAGCGCCAGCGCGTCATTGATTCCCGTAATGCACTTTTTTCTTAGACCGTGTTTCTCCAAGACCTTATTCTTCTCTCGTTCCGCTGCATCCCATGGTTCCACTCTCTTGTTGCAGGAGGACGTTGGCACGACAGCCCTTGTGGTCCCTGCTGCTGGCTCTTCCCAGCAGCCTTCACCCTTGGCGTGAAGGGCGAGAGGCCCCAAGGCCGAGAGGCGCTGTGCCCACATGGGCCTCCAAGCCAGAGTCCATGTCATCCAGCTCCGTTGGAGCACCATCCTCTCCTGTCATGTCATTACCCAAAGTCCCTTCTGAGTCAGAGGCTCCTACACACTCCTCTGCAGCTCCGTCCAGTCCGGTCGCTCTTGTTGTGTCCAGTCCACCTATTCCTTCATCTAACGGGCCTTCACCCCGCGGGTCCAACACCCATTTCCTCTTTTTTCTGTGGCAGGTGCCTTCAAGCACTCCCTAACCGCTCCTCTAGTATTTCGGCACCCTCCGCTCGCCAGTCTCAATCACAGACTAAGCAATCCCCTGTCTATCCAACTGGCATGCATGCCTTGGGTCTGGCCACTAGGGTTTTCCATCCCATTTTTATCTTGGTTTATGCTCTGCTCACAACAGAGCAAAATCATTCACTAGAAGCCGCTGTCCTCAGCAGCATTGCCAAGTGTCACTCCACTGCTTCCATCACACCCCCGTCGCCTGAACCCACCACAGTTCGGCAGGCACACGCAGCGTCTGACGCCCACCACTGGGAGGCTGCTGTGTAGGATGAGCTAAGAACTCATGACGATTATGCCGTACATGAACTGGTCGATCTGCCACCATGACCCAAGGCTATCGATTCTCATTGGATCTCTTGTCGAAAATACAAGCCTAATGTTGCACTCAATAAGTGTCAATGCGCCGGATAGCAACGGTCTAGAAAAACGGGTCCCGACATGGGAGGCCGCCAACCGCTCTTGGTATTGTAACCAAGATAGCATATCACCCTCGAACGAGGGATCCCCACTTTAGGTTCGTTCGGTTTGCAACCTCACGAAGTCCGCATGAAGGTCTTTAGTGTCTACCCTTGGTTGGACACTCTGTGAGGAGTCTCAAAGGCAAGAACTATAAATGGATGCATGCAGGGCACAGGCTTTTATACTTGCAGAGTATTGATAATGCTTCTGCTCATAGTGGCTCCACAGGAACCAACCTCAGCCTACAGTCCTACTTGGCGCGTCCTCAGACCGCCAAGTGTCATCCTCAAGCCATGCTCTAGTAAGCTTCCTAGAAGCTTCCTGTCCCATTTTGGACCACAAAGAAAAATGCAGACATCACGGGATTTGAGCCTGCAACCCATGAGCTCCGGCGCCTGTCCCAACTAGGCCACAATGTTTTGTTTCCTATGATGATTTCCAAGTCACATACCCATTATGGGCAGTGCATTCCTGGCCTATCTCAGAACAGACCAAGGGACGTACTCCATAGAGCAGTGCATGCCTTGTATTTCAATGCAACCAGCCAGCTAGCCAGTGGACAAGGTGCATACCATTCAACAATAAGTACAAGGCATGCCTCACAACCAAGGGGTTTTCACAAGTCCCAGGTGTTGATTTCGATAAAATGTTTGTCTCTGTCCGATGTTACACGGCAGCTCGAGCTGTTCTAAGTCTCTTAGCATAGCATGACTAAGAACTAGAACAGATGGACGTGAACAATGCGTTCCTACACGAGCAGTTGGATGAGGAGATTTGCTTGGTGCAACCTCCGAGATTTTCAGATGGCACCAACAGAGTGTGGTGGCTATGAAAGGATCTCTATGACCTGAAGCATTCATCCAGGTGTTGGAACCAAGAGATCACATTGACCTTGGAGGGGGGTTACCGACGCAACACAGTGGATCCATCCCTCTTTTTCACTCCATCATTCGCACCATTTGTTTCCATCCTCATTTACATTGATGATCTGCTGATTGCTTTGCCGAGTCAAGAGGCTGTGGATTCTGCATATTGCTGTTGTATTCAGTGTACAAGATGAAGGACTTGGCTTCGGCTCATGTCTTTCTTGGCATGGAGTTTGAGCGTGACTGTGGTCCTTGTGTTCTCCACGTCCACCAGGATGCATACGTCCATAGCCTCGGGGAGCAATTTCCACCTCTGCTCGATTTTGTGCTCACTACTACAACACCGATGATACCAGGTGGACAGATTTTGTTGAAAGCATTGGACGTGTTGAAGCTGGAGGAGACGGTTGACATGACTGAATACATGCATGTCAAATGATTCCTCATGTACTTGGCTACCACCACGAGGGCAAATGGCACCTTTGCTTCGAAGTACCTAGCCCAGTTCTCACATTGTCCGAGGGCACGACACATGGAAGCCGCATTGCATGTTTCCAGGTATGCACTTTCTGCAGCCTGATTTGGTCTCTGCTACTGGGCACAGCCGTCAGTTGTTGTCAATGATTACAGTGGCGCAGATTGGGCTCGTGACAGGGACGCTTGCAATCGCACTGCTTGTGCCTTCCTTGTTGGAAGGATGGCAATCTCGTGGAAGATTAGCAAGCAGGATTGTGTGTTTTGTAGCTCCAACGAAGCAAAGGATGGTGCCCTTGGTGTAGGCACGTGTCAGAGAGAGTTTTTGGATTTGTCGACTGTTGCAATGATTATGTGTCCCCATCCGCTGTATCACATTATACTACAATAACTAGAGCACGAAGGCTACTGTCTTACTGCAATTATTTGGAAGTAAAATAATTTTGATTAGTTCCAAACCCGGAAATTTACCCCTTCTGGGTCCTTCAGTGATGGTTTTGAATTTTTCCTGTATCAATGAAAATGGATGTGGAAGAAAGGAACCCTTGGCGGGTCAGCTCTCTTTCCGCCGGAGGCCAGAAGAGCGATGGTCATTGGTCGCTTGACCGAGCACAAGCACTTATTGTGGCCCCCCTCACACCTTTTCCTAGCAACTCCGCCACGCATTCACAGATATCCACCACGTCTGAAACCTCCATGTGGTGTAAAATTAAGCTATTTCTATGGCAGTGCTCTCACACCGGAAGGCGTAGCAACTACACCGAGCAACGATTAGCGAATGTTGGTGCCTCTGTGTGCTAAAGCACATTTTCCTTGACTTTCGCGAGTCCGGCATGCATGAAAGTCTGCTTTGTAACCTCGCTATGTGACCGACGACGGGAACATGGAGTAGCAACTTGGGATTTGCTACCGAGTTGCTACAGCTCCAAGTCTGTAGCAACTCCTAGCAATTCCGGATCGCCTCGCCCGAAGTTTGTGGTCTCCTTCGCGGTCAGCGACGACTTCAGCTCGAGTTCATATCGTGTCGCCCCCCTGACGTCGCAAGAGGAGTTGAGTTGGTTTGGTGTGAGGGCGGCCTGTGTGTAACTCCTCCACAATGCGGGGATGTTGCATGGACGTTGAAAATGTTCAAGTGGGGGCAACCATTGATGCACTTGCTCAAGTTTGAGCGAGATCATTTGGTCACCCGAATGCAAGTCATAGTCAGGGCTTTCACGCATGAAGATATGACATGACCGACTCGTTTTGAGTATTGGTGGGTGTAAACACCATGAGGACACTTCCAGAAAGGTCTCAAACTTGGTCCTGGTTGTTTGAACTATCCCAAAAAAGAAACACCTTTGCAAAAACACTTCCAATTAATTCCGGTAATATGACATTGCTGAACACGATGGCATGCATCAGACTCGCACTAAGCCTATTACTGTGGAACATAATTTTGTGCATGAGAGTGTGGCTGCAGGAGATGTTCAAATCGCATGGGATGACACCCAATAGAAGAAAAACGAATTCCTGATGAAGGCACTTAGCAGTAACGTCTTTAAGGCAGCAGTTCACACCGTTGGTCTACTATGTGCTCGTGATGTTCGAGGGTGATGGATCATGCCTGTGCATGTGTACAATCTTGTGTCACGTCTTGCTGAATTGTGGTTGTGAGCGTCAGTGTGAGTATCAGCTGTGGGTCATGGGGGATTGTTGGTTGTGTCAGTGGTAGTTAGTCTTAGATGTGACAGCTAGGAGCATGGACGGAATGAGAACGTGTGGGCAGATCCCCACAGAACACACACGCTGAAGATGCACAATCTTCACGTAGAATCAAGACAAGTTTTGGGGAGGAGGAGTGAGCGTCTAATGCCCAGTTGGTGTGCACACCACTCGTGCATCACACACAGCGAGGCCACACCGCCATCTGGAGGTCGAGCCCGACCTCAAAGTATTAAACAGAGGGCGGCTACTCACCAGTGTACAGCCAACGGCTGACACGGTGGCCCCCTTAGGATCAGCACCCTGGAAAACACGGGAGCTCCCCCAAGGCCCATATGCAAACATGGATACAGACTAGGGCATCCTTAAGTTTCTGAGGTCAAGTCTCCTCCACATCCAAGGAATATAGTCATGAGAGAAAATAAGATGTCATCAGGTCATCACAGGCGATTTCCTGGGAGACTTAGTGGTTGCCTGCAGAGACTAGCACCAACGCCAAGCTCCAGTCTTGAGTGAGGAATCTCCAGGTGCAGCCATTGTCACTAAGTTCCCTGTACATGTGTGCAACTGCATGTGGGGCAATACAAGAGGGCATTCCAGATGTGAGAGGCCATGAACTGGACAAACATCAACACTCCCCCGTGACCCGCAGTCACAGACCCTACATGCATAAGTGAGATCTCACACACAAAAATCCACGAGTGTGGTGGTGGAACAGACAGGCAGACAATGAGTTCACGTCACCCAGGGTCCTGGGGACATGTGAGGCTGACAGTATTTACAGCACACTTGAAGACATTTCGTCCCAGTGCCTTGGTGAGGAGGTCAAACCTCTGTGACCGTGTGCCCACCCAAGTGACTCGCACAATGCCAATAGCAATGCAGTCATGAGCAAAATGATGCTCCACATTGATGTGCTTAGTGCAAGAGTGGTGCATGCTGTCATTCTCGGCAATGGCCTTTGTGCTTTGATTGTCCCATCGCAGGGTAATGAAGCGAATGGAAACAAGCAGCTGCTGCAACAAGCGGCAGAGCCAGTCAGCTTCACATGTACCTGAACCCATGTTGGCTTCGACTTGGCGACTTTGGGCCTAAATTCAAAGACGCCAAGTTGTCCACGTCGGCTTGGAGTCTTTAACGACTTTTTAAGTGGAAAAAACTGGATTCTAGGGTAGAGCAGAGGGGGTCAAGAAACGATGTTTTTTATGTAGAAAACAAAACCCCCGCCGGTCTTGCTCAACACTGGGCCAAGAATAGGCATCGGTGTTGTACTGGCATGCGGATTTTCAGTCTTTTGAAAGATTCCATCCATGGCAGCATCCATGCTGGCACTAGGCATGGATGAGGACCGATGTATGCTTGGCCTCATGCTGTTATTGTATCGCACATTAAGAATGAACCAACCAAATATCTTTGTCGACTTGAACGAGGTCAATCCTCCAATGACGGCCATTGAAACACCTCATGCAAAATAAATGCAATGGGGTGTAAGAAATATCCATTGCGGTCTGTCCAGATTCTCCTCCTCCCCCCCTCCCACTTTGTGGCTCAGGCTAATGTAGTCTTGGCCTTCCCGACCTACTCCACTTTGTTAAAACATGCCCCTGCCATGGATGTCATTTGCTGTTTTTCTGGTTCGACCACTGGAGGGTGGTTGGATATCTGATCTGATTGCACATTTGGACTCCCTGGATTTCTCCATGCGGTTTTGAGCTTTCAGTTGCTCGATTTGGTTGAGAATTCAAAACGTTAGCCCCATCTGAAGTTTGGGTGGTAGGTGGGTGGAATCTGGGTTCCGTCATTTGTGACGGGAAAATTCCACCACCAGTAGTCCGAGTTCGACTTCAATGAGCTCCAAAGGCACGTGGGCCATAAAGGAAGGGACGTGGGAGGTCTCCTGGAACAGGGAAAGCCTCCCTCCACGTTGGAGGGCCAGGAAGCGCGCTTCGACAGGCCACCGTCGAAGCGCCTCCCGTCTCTCCCGTTCGTGGGCATGGTGGGCGGCTCCACCATGGGTTACTCCAACGGCCGTAGCAGGGGCTCTACTGCTCCTTTTCGGGCATGCTTGGATGCGTTGGAAATATCATATTACAAGCTGTAAGAATCTGGTATAATCTCACCAAAATAACTAACCATTAACGGTCTTCAGCTCTTCTCAGTTTCTACAACCTGCATTCTGCCAGAATTCTCCTCCCTTGGTGTTGTGGTGACCCAAAGCACACACCTCCCTTGGAAGTCTCTTTGCACTAAGCAGCCGTGGACACTTATGTAAATTAGAGCACGCCAGGACAGATTCCTGACAAAGGGTTATGGGCCCACAGCCCTGATCTGCCTGCTAAGATGTTCACGGCTTCCGCAACGCACGGGTGCGTCGCTTCGGGCGACTTCGCCGTTGCACTTTGAGACTATCCATAGCAGGAGTTCAACATGGCGCAGAAGGCAGAGTCCTCGTCCATCCAAAAGTACATGGGTGGCCCTGGTTTTGGGCTGTGGCGGTGGCATTTTGAGATCTACCTTGCGCACAAGGGACTACTGGAGCTTATGAAGGGCACGGAGGCTCAAGATGCGAGTGCAATGGATGAGGAGAAGACGGCCTTCGCGAAGAAGAACACGGAAGCGTTGATGCTCCTCTTGTCGGCGCTACATGAATCTCAGTGGGGCTACATCCACGGCTGCGAACTGGCAGCTGACACGTGGAAAACCCTCTGCTCCGTCCACCAATCAACATCCCTAGCCAACAAGATCTTTGCAAGGAAGTGACTCTTGACGGTGAGGATCGAGGAGGGTGAGGACGTCGTTTCTGCCATGCAGCAGATTGAGTCTCTTGCCTCACAATGTAATAATGTGGGGTAGACGATTGACACGAAGATGCAGGCGATGGCGCTCCTCATGGGTCTACCCGACAGTTGGAGCCCTCTCATCACCGCGCTGGGAGGTTGGGAGGAGAATAAAATCACCTACGGTGCAGTCACCGAGTACATCCGCAACGAGGTGCACCGTCGGAGCGGTGGTGAGTCCTCGTCATCCTCCCCTGGTCACCAAACCGTAGGGTGGCAGCAGCAGCGGCAAGCGAGGCGGCGGTAAGGGCGGCGGCAAGAAGGGCGCCAAGAGGGGTGCGTGCCATAACTGTGGCAAGGAGGGCCATTGGGCCAAGGAGTGTCCGGAGGAGGCGCAGGCTGGCGGCAGAGGCGCCAAAGGCAAGAAGGCGCTCCTCAATGACCCGAAGAACCACGACCTGAAGGGCGCCAACAGGTGGTACCTCGACTCAGGTGCGGAGGAGCATACCCAAGTAGAAAAGGTGGGGTTCATCAACTACACCAAGTCTGCCAAGTCCATGGTGGTCGCAAACGACAAGGTTGAACCGGCGGCCGGCCAAGGTGATGTAGACGTGGAAGTGGTGGTTAGTAGTAAAAAGGCGTAATGTGTTATCCAAAACTTGCAACATGTCCCCGGCCTGGCTGCCATTTTGAGTGTGAACCGCTTGATAGACAAGGGGTATGAAGTGCTCTTCCACAGGAAAGGTGCAGTCGTGCGGATGGATGGTGGCGGCGAGGTCCTGCTTGAAGCGAAGTGCAAGGGAGGTCTCTACATTGTTGAGACAAAGGTCATCCCCTCGGTAGCAGACGCAGCAGATTCATAAGCATGCATCGTCAACCTCGCAAAAGGCGGGGGAGCAGACCTGCAGCTGTGGCATCGGCGGCTGGGGCACTCGTTGCCCGCAATTGTGCAGGAGATGGCAAAACACGACATGGTTCGCGACCTCAACATCACCGGTGCAGCAGACAGAGCAGCAGATTCCACACAGCACAAGTGCGAGCCTTGCATCATGGGCAAGGCAAAGCGCAAGCCGTTTGAAGACGGACAACGGCGGGCCGAGAGCCTACTTGAGGTCGTGCATAGTGATGTATACGGACCGATCAAGACGCAGTCCATTGGGGGCGCGCGGTACTTCATCACCTTCATCGACGATTGCATCAGAAAACTCTACGTCTACTTTCTGAAGCGGAAGAGCAAGGTGCTGGACCGGCTGAAGACGTACGTCGCAGCAGTGGAGAGGTAGACTGGCCGCAAGGTCATAGCGCTACGCAGCGACAATGGCGGCGAGTATGTGGGCTGTGGAGGGTGGCTGAAGGAGCAGGGGATTGAGTGGCAGCCGGCCACTCCGTACACGCCTCAGTCTAATGGCGTGGCAGAATGTACGAACCACACTCTATTCGCCATAGCGCGGACGATGCTCGTGGATGATAAACTGCCACGGAGCCTGTGGGCCAAGGCCGTGAGTTTGGCATGCTATATCACCAACCTCACCCCAACGGCAGTGCTGAAGGGGAAAGGCGGCTGGAAGACGCCGCAGGAGGCTTGGAGCGGGCGCAAACCAAGCGTGGCGCACCTGAAGGCGTTTGGGTGCAAGGCGCACGCGTTGGTGCAGGCCGCCAAAGAGAAGACTCCAAACTGGACCCGCGTGCAAAGGCGTACACGTTTGTCGGGTACGAGAGTGCGCTCAAGGCGTACCGCCTCTTTGACCCACAAGCACAATACGTCATCACCAGCCGTGACGTCACGTTTGAAGAGCAACAAAGCCACTGCAGCAGAAGCAACAACATCGACGCAGTGTAATCTCCAAAGGAGGGGGAGTGGTTCCAACTCCTTGAACGTGAGGAGGAGCCGGCGGCTGCAGAAGTCGATGCCTCGGAGGACGACGGTGCTGGAGCGCAGCAGGGAAATGCAGCATGTGCAGAAGCCACTGGAGCACAGGACGCAGCAGCCGACGCGGGAGAGCCCATGGCCGAGGGCAACGTTGCAGCACAGCAGCAGCAGGACCAGCAGCCGGTGTCGCCAAGGTCACCGCGTCGCAGCCGAAGGCAGCGGAATGTGGCAAAGCGGTACAACGCAAGCACGGGCCGCTGGGTCGGCATGGCGCGGTGCATGATGGCAGCCGCAACAAAGTCGACAACCATACAAGAGGCGCTTGCACGGCATGACGGGCAGCAGTGGGACGAAGCGATGAAATCTGAACTTGCGTCCCTTGCTAAGAACGACACTTGGGAGCTGGTGGATCGGCCTGAGGGGGCGAAAGTGATCAGCTCTAAGTTTGTGTTCAAGCTACAAAAGGCCTTGTACGGGCTAAAATAGGCGCCCAGGTGCTGGCACCAGCAGATGGACGGCTACATGGTGGAGCTTGGCTTCAAGCACTGTGTGTCAGACCACAGCGTGTACGTGCGGCGCAACAAAGGACTCCATCAGATTATCACACTCTATGTGGATGATCTGATCCTGAGCTCATCAGATCTGGCGGCTTTGCAGCAGCTCAAGGAGCAGCTGAGCAACAGATTTAAGATGACGGACATGGGGGAGCTGGAGTACTACCTCAGGGTGAGCATCACACGGCACCGGAGGGCGCACACGCTTGAGCTGGGGCAGGCCAAGTACGTGGCTGAGCGGTACTGCATGGAGGAATGCAAACCAGTGGGCAGTCCGGTCTCCACGAGCTATGAGCTAAGTGCGGCGATGGCGCCGCAAACTAAAGAGGAGAAGGAGGACATGGCGGAGGTGCCCTGCCAATCTGTGGTGGGCAGTCTGATGTATGCCATGGTGGCAACTCGGCCGGACTTGGCCTACGCGGTGGGTCAGGTGAGCATGTATGTGGCCAACCATGGGCCACTACACTGGCAGGCGGCGAAGTGCATCCTCCGATACTTCCAGGCAACGTGGCACGCGCGCCTGAAGTACGACGAAAAGGGGAGGTCCGGCCGGTCTACTACACTGACGCGGACTACGCCAGCAATGTGGACAAGAGGAAGTCCACTTCTGGCTATGCGTTCTTCCTCGCAGGTGGAGCGGTCTCATGGTGCAGCAGGAAGCAGGACTGTGTCGCTACCTCCACAGTGGAGGCAGAGTACGTCGCTCTGGCCGAGGCGGTCAAGGAGGCGGTGTGGCTCCGTAGATCGCTGGGGGAGCTGGGCGTGTCGCAGCAGGAGCCTACGGTGGTTCAAGAGGACAACAATGGCTCCATCTCACTGACCAATAATCCAACGCAGCACAGGAGGACGAAGCACATCGACGTGCGCTACCACTGTGTGTGCGACATGGCGGAGAAGGGATAGGTTGTGTTGTAGCATTGTAGCACGAAGCACATGCTCACGGATTGCTTGACCAAGACGCAGCCCTAGGATCGGCACGTCATCAGCCTTGCAAGGCTAGGGTTGACAAGCTTTGAAGGGCTTGAAGACGCAGGAGTGGACAAGCGAGAGTGAGCATGAGGCATCCGGCATGGAAGGTGCACAGGGGACATTGTCAAAAAGTGCCCCTGCCATGGATGTCATTTGCTGTTTTCCTGGTTTGACCACTGGAGAGTGGTTGGATGTCTGATCTGATTGCAGATTTGGACTCCCTGGAGTGTTTTATACGGTTTCGAGGTTTTAGTTGCTCGATTTGGTTGAGAATTCAGAAAGTTAACCCCATCCGAAGTTTGGGTGGTAGGTGGGTGGAATCTGGGTTCTGTCATTGGTGACGGGATAATTCTACCACCAGTGGTCCGAGTTCGACTTCAGTGAGCTCCAAAGGTACGTGTGCCATAAAGGAAGGGACGTGGGTGGTCTCCTGGAACAGGGCAAGCCTCCCCCCATGTTGGAGGGCCAGGAAGGGCGCTTCGACAGGCCACCGTTGAAGCGCCTCCCTTCTCTCCCGTTCGTGGGCATGGTGGGCGGCTCCACCATGGGTTACTCCAACGGCCGTAGCAGGGGCTCCACTGCTCCATTTTGGGCGTGCTTGGATGCGTTGGAAAGATCAGATCACAAGCTATAAGGAACTGGTGTAATCTCACCAAAATAACTAACCATTAACGGTCTTCAGCTCTTCTCAGTATCCGCAATCTGCATTCTGCTAGAATTCTGCTCCCTTGGTGTTGTGGCGACCCAAAGCACACACCTCCCTTGGAATTCTCTTTGCACTAAGCAGCCATGGACACTTACGTGGATCAGAGAATGCCAGAACAGATTCTTGACACACTTTTGCCTCTCGATTGTAATTTCATCCTGAGACTCCTAGGAGGAGCCTCAGTTAGCCACGATGCCGTGTGAGGCGAGAGCCTCCGCCGTTGCAGAAGTAATGCCTCCCTCCTCTCAAGATCCATCAGATCCAAGACTGCTGCAGGGTGAACTGCTCGTGAAGGCTCTATCCAACTACTCTCCACCATGTCCAACTGCTGGTGGCTACCCTGGATTCTTGTGTGGAGCCTGTGACACCTCCTACTTTGGAGGGAGTGACCGCGTGTGCGACCACTATGGAGCTACTTTCGGCAACGTCATCAAGTGCAAGGTGGCTCCTGCTACTGCTCGGGCTCTAATGGGCCTGCCGCCACTTCCCAATCCGCCCGAAGGGTTTGTTCCTACGGACCCGGTACTCTACGGAGGTGAGGGACCGTTGTGGGGCACCAAAGATAAGCCTGTGAATTGAGATGGGATGGTTGCTGAGCGTGAGAGGGAAGATGCGCGTGCTGCGGCTGGACTGGTGGAGAGTGATGAGGAGGGGGAAGGGGAGGCTGCGGGGGATGATGCTGCTTCTAGATTGAAAACGACACCTGCTATTGCTCTTCTTCAAAGTGGGCCAGTGGTTTCTGCAACTTCATTAAGCAATGCACGCCAAACCAGCATGAAAGACCACCTCGACAACGAGGCCAATACAGAATGCCAGAAGGCTGTGGTGAAAGTGATGGCCAAGGCAGCCCTCCCCATTTCTTTCTGCCGGGAGAGGTTGCACTTGGAAATTGTTGAGAGTGCCAGAAACACCAACGCCACATTCAGGCTACCATCCCGGGACACCGTGGTTGCAACCATTCTGCCAGCCCTGGACAAGGAGCTTTCTGAGCTAGAGGCACCTCTACAGGCTGGTCGGGAGATCTATGGGGTATCTTTGGGGGTTGATGAATGGTCAGATGTGTAGATTTGGCGGATTTACTCGGCCATGGCCAGCAATGCTGAGGGAATCTGCTACCTCTTCTCCCGTGATGCCACAGGTCTTTTCCGTGATGCTAATCACGTTTCAGCTGTCATTGACCAGGCTATTCAAGCTTTCGGTGGAGCAAACGTGGTGATGGAGATCGCCGACAACACATTGACAAACAAGAAAGCGTACAAGGCCCTCCGTGATAAGTATCCCTCCATCTTCTTCTGAAGTTGTGTGGCACACAGCATTGACCTGGTCATGAAGGACCCTGCAAAGATTGAGTGGGGGGGAAGTTCTTGTTGGGAAGGTGGAGAATATTGTTTCATTCATCCGGAATAAAGACATTCTGAGGTATTGGATGAACAAGGAGAGTGGGGGAAAATTTTTGCTGCCATCCTGTGCAACTCGCTTTGCCTCCGTGCACCGTATGTTCCATCGCCTGTTGGAGATGACGGAGACATTGGAGAAAATGGTGGGCTCAGAGACATGGAAGGAGGTTGGCAGAGCAAGGGATGCGGGTTTTTGCGCAAGGAAAAAAGAAGTCCACAGGCTTGTGCACTCGGATTGTTTATGCTGCAGGTGAAAGCCTTCATGCACCTGATGATGCCGCTGGTGGTGGCCCTCCGCAAGGCTGATGCGCATGGTGGCACCTCTGGCATAATCTACGAGGTATTTCTCGATGCCACGGTGCAGATCCGAATGCTCGGCCTTGCAAGGGGATGCCATCGTGCTGCTGTCAACCTTGCATGGATGAAGTATTCCATGGAGCGGCTGAGCTCGCGTTGGAAAAACCAGATAAACTGCCCCGTGTTTGCAGCTGCACGCCGCATTCACCCACAACATTTTGGCCAAAAATTTGATTCCGATGAGAAAAATGTTGAGGCTCGGAACCTTGCGGTCTCTGCTCTTGTGCCGGAAGATGAACATGTTACACTAGAGGACAAGCTGGAGGCTTTCAGCAGTGGCAGGGTGACTGTGGAAGCAGATCCCAAGCGCCTGAAGGATGTGGAGAAGGCCAGGGCAGCTGTTGTGAGGGTGGTAGCAGGGGGAGTTGCTGATTTCAGGTGCCACGCACGGCATATGACCAGGATGCCTGCACTGCGCAACCTCGTCATGCGCATCCTCGCATAACCCTATAGCTCTTCCGACAATGAGCGGTGCTTCAACAAGCACGAGCCGATCCAGAAAGCTTGTCGTAACCGCTTGAGCACAACAACACTGGAGCTCCTAGTACATGTGAAAGTCCGCCTCACACAGATGTACGGGAAGGTGAAAGGGAAGAAGCTTGTAGCTGAAATTCAGAAGCTAGTAGAGGAAGAGGCAGAAGAGAGTGGAAGTGAGACAGATGGGGACATAGCAGCAGAACGAGAGGAGGTGCAGTGGGACCCGGCCGTTGCTGAAGCGGCACTGAGCAACGAGGAAGCTGGCACTGCAGATGGTACACGGGCTGGTGGGGTAGGTGGTGCAGGAGCCGGTGCAGCAGATGGTGGTGCAGCAGGTGGTGGAGAAGATGGTACAGCAGGTGGTACAACAGGTGGTGCAGCAATTGGTGCTGGAGATGGAGCAGCTCCAGGGGCTGCAGGTGGTGTAATAGGAGTTGAATCAGGGGAGGATGGACTGGATGGTGAGGAGACAGTGATGAAGAAGAAGACGAGGAAGAGGAAGATGGGAACGACACTGAACAGGAAGATGAAAAGGATGGAGAGGGTTCAGAAGATGTGGAAAACGTCAGTAGAGTCCTGAAGCAAGGAGTCAGGAAGCGCAAGGATGTGGAGGTGGAGATTCTGGTGGCTAGCCCACCAAACGCCTCCAGAGATGCACGTATTACATGCCAGAAACCTGCAGGAGGGTCACGCCCAAAGCGTACCTGTGTAGCCAACCATGCCTAGTGAGATTATGCAGATGTATGGCTGGTTTTGTGCAAGAGCTTGCTCTTTTTTCTGACAACAATCCTTCTTCCTCAGTGATCTTTTTCCCCAATGCCTCTTGTACATTGAATTGAAGTTGCATGAAGTGTCTCTGCTCTCATGAATGCTTCAGATAGTGAATGTCTGCATTGATGAAAGTGCAAGGAACCTAATTGATACCTCACATGAGAGTCGAGGATTTAGTTTCATGTGGCTGGTTTCACCATGATTGACACGGCTTCATTGGCCATGTAGTTGAGCCTCAGAAATCAAAGTAACAACAGCCATGTATGAAAGTGAATGTTGCAAGATGCTAGTCTAGTTATGTGGGGTTTTCAGCTGCCAAACATTGGTTTTTGACCAAACTAGGCCTAGCAATGGACTTAGCAGTCCCAAAACTGATTGTGTAATACTTGGAACAAAACCGACTTCCGACTTGGGAGACCAGAATGCCGACTTTCGACTTTAGACTTCCGACTTGGGGGTCGACATCGACTCCCCTAAGGCAACATGGACCTGAACCAAGGGCCACATACTCAGCCTCTAAGAGGGCTCCACCTGTCACAAAAGGGCCATGAGGAGAGCCATCACCTGTAGCTGCGTGTCGATCTTTCACCACATGTCATTGCACTGTGAGGCGAGCGACTCGTTCTACTGCATGGCGGAGATGACATCATCTCCGTCCTCGATTCTCACGGTCAGGAGTCACTTCATTGCAAAGATTCTGTTCGCCAGCGACTTGGCTTGATGGATGGTATAAAGTTTTTGCCAAGCCTCGGCTGCCAGCTCGCAGCCTTGAAACTAGCCCCACTGCGACTCAGCCGTCCCAAACACCAACAACATGAGCACCTCCGTGTTCTTCTTTGCAAAATCCTCCTTCAGACCTTCCGTCGTCGTAGCTTCGTTTAGGAATTCTGTTCCGTGCATGACCTACTGCACACCCTTATGCGCAAGGTGGATCTTGAAGTGCCATAGCCCAAAGCCAGGGCCGCCCGCATACTTCTGGATGGGCTGCGTCTCCTTCTGTGTCATTGCGCGGTCTTCCACTCCGGGACCTCAGAGTTTGGCTGTGATGTCGTCCCCGACGACGATCCCGTCCGCCGCAAAAGCGGTGAACGAATCGTTGACTGGTCAGGGTCATGGACCCATAACCCTTTGTCGACGACTGGGGTGCAGTTCCGATGTGGCTTGACGGATCTTCTGTGCTCATGGCTTGTTTTTTGGGGTTAGTTCTGAGTCTAAGCGTGAGCTTTCTGGTCGCCTCACGTTATATTTCTAGGAGTGAAAGACAAATGCGAGACAGTCACTTTTGCGAAGGGAAGAACGTGATTTTGCATTCGTTTGTGAGCATGGACATGATCTGAACATTTCTAGGGCTAGTCATGAGCTCTCCAACACACCAAACCGTGTGCGATTCGGATCACTGTAGCTCCCGCTATGTTAGCTGAATCGCAGTACCTCAAACGAGCCGCTCAGTCGGAGGCGAGCACCACGTTGCCCGCCGAGGCGCCCTCACACATCAAGGACCCATCAAAAGACCATTCCGGAGGCGCTGATGTCCCTACGTGTAGCGGCGGTGCCCCTCACAACTTTGGGGTCTGTTTTGATGAGTTAATCATCGTGTTTGGTGATGGGGATTGATGTGGCTCGAAACCTGTTCGCGGACCTGCAGTCGGAATTTTGACTGTCCCCGAGTAACAAACTGTACAACTGAGTTTCTGACTCCGAGCCAGGATTTTGGCTAAGTTCCTCAGTAACAAAACTGCACTCCTGAAATCCAGCGGATCATCCACCGGACGCCTCGGCAGTCCTTTCGGAGAAAAATCCCCAGATGACATTTTGTTACTTGTTTCGGCCAATTATTCACCGGCAGTCGAACCGCAGTCAGCTTCCAGAGCCGCCGCGCACACCCCAACTTTGGAACCCCATATCTCCCTCGTTATTAGTCCGATTCCGTTGAAACAACTTTCACCAGATTCAGCAACTCGTCAAATTTGATGGGAAATCCTATTTTAGGATCCGAGCAATCCTTGAGTCACCAGATCCATCGACAAGGAATTTCCTCTCTTTGCCGGCTCGACGGTGCTTCCCGGCGCCGCACTTGGGCATGCAGAGGGGCAAATCTTCAACAGGTCGGAGACATGGCCATTGTCGCGAGGCCAAATAGGCACCGAGTAGTGGATCGAAAGGCATCCCGTAGTAGGTGGGGACAGAGGCAGGGGGCACCCACCCCCAGAATGAGGCCTGGAGGGACTGTTACTGAAGGGGAGCCATGGTGGTGCCAAAAGCAGTAGCGGAGGATGGTGGCAGTGTAGTTGGTGCCAAAGTTATCGGTAGCAGTTACAACAGGAGATGTGCTGCAAGCCCAGTGAGCCTGCATGGTAAAGGCAAGGCGGGTGTCATCACAAGGGGCTGTTAATTTGGGCGCAGAGTGCCTAGAAGCACTGTATCAGGTGACTGCTCCAAGAGCAAAGGATGTAGCAACAGGCTTGTTGGACATGACCTTTACCTTTGTCGTGGTCCTGACCACCACCCCCACAGTGTCCAGTGCCCTGGGAAGCATGAGTAGCTGAAGTAGGATGAGAGGAGGTGGAGACGAGGAGGATTACAATCCAAACAAACTGGTGGATGACGTGGTGACGGCCGCGAGAGCTTCGTGGTGAAGTGGCTTAATCTGCAGGTTACTCTTCTAGTCTGTGAACCAAGCCGCGGTGAACTCATAGAGCGGGCCAATGCCAGGGGGAGGATTGGCAGGTACTGGCTCAGCAGCAAGGCGCTCGAACTCAGCTTGTGGAACATGCAGGTAAAAATCAGGGATCTTAGGAATGAGACCGGCTACAGTGGAGAGATGTGCAGACAAGGGGCAAAGCTACCCCTGGCCAAGCCACGCAGCTTTGCCCAAGTCACGCAGTAAGTGCAAGCTGCATGCCCAGTACTCGTCCACAGATTCATCTGAGCGCAGGTGCAACGTATTGGACTGCACACCAAGGGCACTTTGGACAGCATGCCCAGCCACTATCTTGAAACCGAATAAGAGCATAATGTCCCATAGGATCTGCAAGAGTGTGGCGAGCAACGTCAGCATTGTACGTACCAATGTCACCGAAGAGCTCCTCTAGGCCAGTGTTGATAAGAGCGTGAACTGCACAGGCTTCCTTAGCAGGTTTGGGGGTGAAATGGAATTCGGCCACAGTAGTAATCCAAGAGTATTTCCCCCTATGCCCACGAGCTGGAACGAGTTTCCCACGAGGAGAAGGAAATCTTGGCGGTGAAGGGAGGAGGGGAGCTTTCAAAATCTTTTTTGCTGCTGGGAGAGAAGGGCGTGAACAAGAGCAGCAACAGAGATGGATGGATTGGAGGTGTCAGCTGTAGTGCCAACTTGCCTAGAAAGACTCTGTGGAGGACACACCACCATCGGCAGGCATAACAGCAGTAAGAGCAGGGACTGTGTACAAGCATTCCATCACCATGTTGGCCATAATGGTGGCCAATTCATTTTGGGCCTCAAGCACATTTTGGAGTTCCTCCTCCACCCAACGGTGCACCGCGTGCGCCTCGCTAAGTGCTACTTGAAGTTTCTAAATGGTCTCTTCAGGCCTAGGCACGGTAAGAGGGGGTGCAAGAGAATTTTCAAGATAGTGTGAAAGATAGACATGCAGAGACCAGGAAAGAGTGTGGATGCTCACCGGACTAATGGCATGGTAGTAGGGAGAAGAGTGGAGGAACCAAACTTGTGGCATCTGATGTCCACACAGCAACCCACGCAGAGATGACAATAAAGAGGTAGAAGAGGCCCGTGACAATAGCCCCTACCACGGCTGCAGACGCACTCATGATAAGGACACCGTTGGTTGCGTCCTGGGTGAGGGTGTGGGCCGCTCCTATTGAGGTGAGAGCGGTGACTATGATGGAGATGCGGATGGAGCTGACAGCATCAGAAGTAGCATATGTTGTAGTGGCGGTGGCAGTGAACACAGTCGAGGAGGCCACTACTACTTGTGTGGCTACGTTGGCGGCTGCAGTTGTAAGAAGGGATAGAGATGACGCAGCCTCAGTGTATTTTGTGGTGGCTCTACTCACTGCAATGTTAGTGGGAGCCATGTTGGCCCCTGCAGTTCTAGAGAGTGTAGTGGTTGCACTGGCAGCCTCGTTAAGGATGACAACGACGATTTGAACGAAGTTCGCATGGGACACAAGATCCGGCATAAGGCCAGGAGCCTAGTGAGTCATCAATTCCTCAGCCGTTTCTGCAACAGTAGTGCCAGTAGTAGCAGCAGAGTCTAGGAGAGGGTTTGGTGCGGTGGGTCGCATACCTGGTGGCAGTGACAGCATAGATGGAAGATCTTCGGCAGTGTAGAAAGGTACACTGTCCATGATCTCATGCTCTTGCTCTTCTTTCCAGCGTGTCGTGCCATCACGCCTGTAGTTGGAGAAGAGCATGTAAAACCACATTGGGATGTCAAGATCATCATGAAAAGGAGATGTGTCCCACAGTTAAGGATTACACTACGATTCCAACGCAACTTGTTTCACAGGATTTGGTGCACGTATGAGCTCGCTAGCGTTGGGTAAGCGAAGCCATGGATCGCGGGTCCCGTGAAAAAAGTACAAGTCCTGAGTAAGAGCAAGCAAGAGTACTAGCGGGTGAGGCCCGCACGACGAGCTCACCCGTCGGCCGGCAAGCGAAGCTTGCCGGCACTCACAGAACCTACGTGTGAAATGCTTCGCACAGCCCCTAATTTGGCTCGAGGCCGAGTTTGAGTTCGAGCATGGCCTAGGCCTGTCTGCGATGCCCCTGTTCCATGTTTGGGACTATTCTAGGTCCAGTTTCACAAGTAGCATCATAAGTCATGACAAGAATCAGAGACTAAACTAGGTAAGCAGAGCGGAAGCCAGGGCGGCCTCATGAAACTGGAGCAATGCTGAAGCAGAAGGGAGACGGGCACAGGAGAGCTAGTGTAGAAGCGCGGGTGCTCTCTCGCCGGTGGCGCACACGCTCACTGTGCGTCGCCTCCACTACCTGAGTCAGCATGCCCTGCACACTCATGGACACAACGGTGTCGCAAGTATGTACAGATGAGAATTAACACGCCCCCTTGGCCGTGAGTGCGCAGGATGTGCAGCCAATGTGATGCAGTTGGAGCTGAAGTGTAGAGGCGGAGAGGGCTTTGGTGAGGAAATCTGCCAGCTGAGCATCACCGCGGATGCGAAGGACTTGTACAGCACTGGCTTCAACTGCTTCTCGCACAAAATGGTGCTCTACGCCGATGTGCTTTGTGCGTGGGTGCAACACACCATCATTCTCGGCAATGCGGCATGCGGCAGAGCTGTCGCTATGCAGAGGCACAACAGATGTGGTCAAACCCAACACTTCAAGCAGTCGTGCCAACCAAATGCCCTCACACGCTGCTTCACCCAGAGCCATGTATTCTGCCTCAGCCACACTGCGTACCACACATGACTGTTTTGCACTGCGGCATGACACAGCAGTGCCCCACATGTGAAACACATATCCACCACGACTACGGGCTTGACGATCACGTGCATAGTCATTGTCACAAAAACCATCCAACATGGGACTCGGTGAGGGAGCAAAGACCAAACCAAAGCCAGCAGTGTCTAGCACGTAGCGCAGCAACTTAAAAAGTGCTTTGAGATGCGTGGTGCACGGCTGCTGGCCGAACTGAGCTAGCACGTTGACTGCACAAGATATGTCCGGGCGTGTGGTGGATGCAAGGTAAGAGAGACTGCCAGTGATCTGTCGGTACAGGGTAGGGTCACAATCTGGTCCGTAGTTGGTGGTGCGCGTGTCCAGAAGGTGGGCATACACATCGGGGCTCATGGGTGACTGTTGCAGTGGGAGATGCTGCACGAGATGCTGGAAGCGTGCAATGAGATGTGCCAAAAACCGTCCTTGATGCAATGTGAGAGTGCGTGCATTCCTGTCTCTGGTGATGGTAATTCCCAAGAAATTGCTAGCTTCCCCCAAGTCAGTCATACTGTAGTGCTGAGTGAGAAGTTCTTTTGTGTGTGTGATGAGTGAGAGAGATGGGGACAGGATCAAAAGGTCATCAACATAGACCAGGAGCACTACTGGCACACCTGTGTCCCAGCGGATGAAGCAAGATGGATCACACACGCTCTGGATGAAGCCACCAGTCTCTAGAGTGCTGTTGATCTCTTTGTTCCAGCACCTAGGTGCTTGCTTGAGCCCGTAGAGGGCTTTCACCAACAACCACATGCGTTCAGTGCTGTCCTCAAAGCCTTCCGGTTGTGTCACATACAATTCCTCCTCCAGAGGACCGTTGAGAAAAGCATTTTTTACATCCATTTGATGGATGTCCCAGTCTTCATGTGCAGCCACAGCTAGCAATGCACGACTGGTGCTATACTTCCCAACTGGAGCATAGGTGTCAGTGAAATCCTGTCCTGGTATTTGGTGGAATCCCTTTGCCACCAGTCTGGCTTTGTATTTTTCGATCATACCCGCCAGATTTCTTTTGAGTTTGAACACCCACTTCACATCAATGGCTTTTCGACCAGGTGGGAGGGGAACAAGTTCAAACACTTTGTGATCAAGTAGGACGTTGATTTCTGCAACCATGGCCTTTTCCCACTCTGCTGCGTCAGTGCGCCCCCTCGCCTCAGTCAGGGGTCAGGGGTTCGACAGTATCATGGTTAGTGCTTCCAGTTACGTGATAGAACTGTCTGTAGTTGACGTGGGAAATATCCCGCAGGGCTCGCCATTGAGGCTCTGGAGCAGGCGGTGCTGGTCTGTCAGTGCTTACAGGTGGCAGTTGGTCCGTCAACCCAGGGGGTGACTGGGGTGCACTGGACTCAGTGCTAGCCAGATCTGATGATGTGAGGAGATCCTCTGGGACGGGGTTTTTTCCTCTCTTTTCCTGCTGTCCAGTGCGTGTTGGGACTGTTGCTTCACGTGAGACAAAGACGGGCACGCTCACATAGTGAGGGTAGTGCTCCGGTGGTGTCAGGTTAGGCACATGTCTCAGTGATCGAAATTGTTTGTATGGCATGTGCTCCAGAAATGAGGCATCTCAGCTTCCAAGAAAAGCATGACTAGTGGGGTCCCAAAACCGCCACGCCTTTGAGGCATGAGACACCCCCACGAATACACACCACCGCCCTCGAGGGCTGAGTTTATGGTCTCTTTGTGGCCTGGCAAACCAGACACACGTAAGGCTGCACACCGAATCTGATTCGCGAATCCTGACTTGGATTCAGATTCGTGAGTTCGAAACCAGGGGTGGATTCGGGTTCACGAATCCGAGACCCGGATTCGCGAATCCGTGTGGATTCACGAATCCATCGAATCCTTCTAGTTTTTAAAGCAATACAATTCCATGTGATATGTGGAGAATCAAAATTCACACACTCAGTTCAATTCCATGTGGCATGAGGAGAATTACACTTCACACACTCAATTCAATTCCATTTGACATGATGAAAATTGCACTTCATGGAAAAGTCTGTTGTACACTTGTACTTCAAAGTGCAAGGAAACCTTGTGGCTAATGACAATCTCAAATGTGACATGTAAGAAGAACCCCACTTGCACTTGCATGACGGCATGCCTACCCTGCCTAATGGACCGCATGACGGCATGCCTGCCCTGCCTAATGGACCGCATGATGGCACGCCTGCCCCCCTAATGAACCGTATGAAGGCATGCCTGTTCCCCTAATGGACTGCATGACTGCATGCCTGCTCTTCCTCAATGAACATTCATCATGCTTCTGCCTCAACACCACAGGCACTGCCAGGAGCACCGTTGTCCTCTCCCACATCAGCAACGTCGTCGTCGTCAACCTCATCCTCGTCTGCGTCATCACCATCCTCCTGCAGAGCCACATGTGCTGCATGGCAGACAAGGTTCACACGTTTCTCTTCAGCTTCCAATTCTGGTGCCACTTCTCCGTTTGGAGCCACTGGAAAGTCTGCAAGTGCCGGGTCGTTCACCCACGACTTCAGCAACATAAGGTTCTCAACTGTCAGGTCAATCAGGCTCTGTCTGATGTCTGTAATGACGTGGCGGCCTAGTGAGAACAGCCTCTCGGAAGGTGTACTTGTTGCCGGGACTGCAAAGAGGTCCAGGGTAGCAAGATGGAACGTGGGAAACTGAGTTTTGTTCTTCCTCAAGTACTTCAGAATGTTGCACCCGCGGCCCTTCTTCTCCTCCTTGGCCCACGCTTCCACCTCCAGCTCCAGTGAGCTTGGCTGGGCCTGCTCTTGGTTCTGGTCGTCCTCAGCAAACATGTCGGCGGCTGCATCCTCGAGTGCAGCCTCCAGCAGATTCTGGTTGGCGCTGATGCGCTGGCTTTGACGTGGGCCTGAAGTGGCACCATCTCGGTTTTGTTGTTGAGTCTCTGCATACATGTAGACAGACATTGTTCCATTTGTTAGTAAGGGTATGGTATGAATTTTGTGCATTGCAACCACATTGCACATGCTTCAAAATGGACCGCCAAATCTGGAACATATAACCAAGTCTCACCTGCAGTTGCAGGTGTCGCCGCAGATGATGATATAGCTGCAGCGACGTCGCCCTGGCTTGATGTGCCGGATGCTGCCTGCACTGCCATGTCTGTGGCTGCCGATTCAAGGGCTGCTGCTGCAGCCTCATCCGCCTCACGTTGTTGCAGAACTCTCTCGTTTTAGGGGCGCAACATGTCCACCACCTTCAGCTGCAGTTCTGCGGCTGTGTTGATGCCGACCTTAGGGTGGATGCGCTCGTAAAAGCGCAACCTGAAGCGCGGATCGCATGCCGTTGCCAGCACATGCCGTTCTGTCAGCAGCTTGACATAGTTGGCAATGCACGCGACAATGCCATCCTTCAGCTCCAGGAGGAGCTGCTCCTTACAGTCCAGACGGCCGGCGTTTCCCCTGCGCTTGCTCTTCTTCTCGGCTGCCAGCGCCTTCACCAACCAGGCCTGCATCTTCTCCAGCAGCGAAGCGTTGAAGGGGATGACGAGTGAAAGGGTCGGGTACGTGGAACCTGAAATATCATCCGTGAAGCTTTTGAATGGCTTCAGGATGATGGTCACCTGGGCAATGAGATCCCAGTCGTCAAATGTCGGCTTCAGTGCAGCACCATCTCGGCCGAAGTCCGTCAGCCATCCCTCCAGCACGTCCTTAAGGCCGATGACGCGCTCGCACATGTCGAGCGCGCTGTTCCACCTCGTTTCAGTGTCGAGGTGGAGGGAAAGGTACTTCACGCCCGCCTCCTTTGCTGCCTCCATCAAGGACTCCTCTCGGGTCGGGGTCCTCGTCACAAAGACAGCGATCGCCCGAACTTGCCCGAGGATTGCAGCGACCCGCGGCTGCTTGAGAAGGTCTCCGACGGCCAGGTTGATGACATGGCCGAGACACCGTATGTGGCCAGCTTTTTCAAACGAGTCGTTGTGCGGGATGAGGTGCTGGTCGATCATGGCGTCGTTGGTTGATTCGTTGTCCACTGTGAGACAGAAAAGTCTGTCCCACAGACCCCACTGCTGCAGCGCGTTCTTGAGGAGGAGGTACAGGTTCTCGGCAGTAGCACCACGTGCGATAGCGGGGAACGCTAGCGCAATGGCACGGACCTTGTAGTTGTGGTCGATCCAGTGGGCGGTGACGCCCAAGTACTTCGTGTTGTTGATGGCTTTCCAGCCATCCGTGTTGAAGCTGATGGCGCTCGTCACAGCCCCAAAGAGGACTTTGATGCGGGCACGGTATGCCGGAGCAGCCACCCGGATGAGGCGGGCGAACGTCATGCGCCCGGGGAGACCCGCAGCTGGATTTGCATGCGCAAACGCTTTGGCGAGCCAAAACGAGTCCATGGAACTGAAAGACAAGTTCTTGTCGACGAGATGTTTCCATAGGAGGCTAAGGAAATACTTCTTCTTGAAGACTAGTCCCACACCAGCAGCACCACGAGACACAGGAGCGTTTTCAGGATTCGTTGCTGCGACCTCCGCGTCTGCTTCTGCCGCGGCCGTCCGTGCGTCACACAACTTGCTTGCGGCCACCATCACCTTAAGCTGGACGTGCCTCTCCTTGTGCACCTTGCGTAGGTGCTTCCACATGGCTGAGGTAGCCCCATCTTTGCAGCTGATCGTCACAGGGTTGTTGGGATGCCTGGTGCAGAGGAGGCAAATGGCGCGCTGGGAGTTGTTGCAGACCTTTTTGAAGCAGCCCCACACGACGGAGTCCCGACGCTTACGCTTGTCCCCGACCTGTTCCTCCTCTGCATCGTCCTCGGAGTCGGACGCCGGGTTGTCAGAAGAATGCAAGCACGAGAATAGTGGCAGCAGAAGCAAGCAGAACCATCGGGACATGCAAGTGTACGTCAGCAGAGTGACGTAGGCAGAAGTGGTCCGAGGAGTTAGTCGCGGGAGCTGATAGAGGCTGAGACGCGAGGTAGCAGAGGTAGACAGGTTGATGCGAGAGAGAATGCTGGAAAGGGGAGTGATGGTTGATGGAGTGTGAGAGCTGAGCGAAGGAGCGAGAGTGACGGAGAGAAGCGTTGAGAGTTGGCGAAGACAGGAAATGCAAGGGACAGGCAGAGCGAAGACACGGCGGCGAAGCCGCGGAACCAAGGGGGAACAGGATGGGTAGAGCTGTTCTGGTTAACTCGAGGGAATGAACATCCTCGGTAATATATCACAGAACAGGACAAAGGTATCGTAACGGCTTCTTCTTCGCTAGCCGGACGCGATTGCGACATGGTCGCGGTTATTAGGGGCGCCTCATCCTTTTAGGTCACTGGCCGTGACCGACAATCCGTTGGCGAGGTGGTTCGTGTTGGCTTGGTGCCGAACATGAACCTTTTATTGAGAACTCGGATTATCCGAGGGAGAATACCAGTGTTGGCTTCAATATTCCGACAGCCCCCCTTGAAGTCAACGCTGGTGAGAAGGAGATGCGCAGGTCAGATACAGGACTAGCCAGATCTCGGAGAATCCTTCATGAGGTTGTCGGATGAGTGGGTGAAGAGAGTGGTGCGTGGTGAGGATGAGCGCCTCTTTCAGGAGTGCTTCAGCCCAGTCCGTGCCAAGAAGGGATGTTGAGTCCAGGAGACCACGCAGTACCTGTCGGAGGTTGAACTTAGGAAATTGAAGCCGTTCCAGGTTGAGAAGGAGTTCAACTCTCCATTGATGGTAATTTGTTGAACCATCTCTTTTCCTGTGCAGTTGGGGGCAGTCCTGTAGGCACTCTGGAAGATGAGTGACAACGTCAACCAGTGCGCTGTTGGGTGTTGAGCAGTCAATGAAGTGGATAGACCTCACTGAGGGCTGAACACGGAGAAGAGCATTGATTGTGTTGTTGCTCATGACTTGTTCCAGTGCAGGGAGTGCCGAGAGGAACCGTTGTTCTATCAAGGTCGGTTGTTGGGTTGACCTTGA
>SZWC01000384.1:198837-228041 GCA_023375785.1 Penium margaritaceum
CAGTTGGGGGCAGTCCTGTAGGCACTCTGGAAGATGAGTGACAATGTCAATCAGTGCGCTGTTGGGTGTTGAGCAGTCAATGAAGTGGATAGACCTCACTGAGGGCTGAACACGGAGAAGAGCATTGATTGTGTTGTTGCTCATGACTTGTTCCAGTGCAGGGAGTGCCGAGAGGAACCGTTGCTCTATCAAGGTCGGTTGTTGAGTTGACCTTGATGTGAATGTTGTTCCAAGAGGATACCGCTGAGAGCTCATTCTCCTTGGTATGGTCTCTTGGGAATGGAGATGGGAATGGTGGGTGCAAGTGATGGACGGCGCTGCCACGACGCCTTCCTCAAAGAGTGCTCTGCCACAGCAACCTCTGTGAGTTCCAGGAGGGTGCAAGGAGATGCTTGTCCGCGGAGTAGTCAGTCTCACGGATACATCGGCTTGTTCCACCGGTTAGCTAGATTGAGCAGGGAGACGGGTGGTATCCGGTTCCTGTGGTGTGACTTTTCCGGGACTGCCCCTTTTCTCCTTGCTGCAGATGAGTGAGTGGGGGAGGAGTTTCATGCAGCATGGATTGAGATGTCGGCAGGATCCTTCCGATGTAGGTGATGTGTGGCTGTCTTGGATTGAGTGCGGAGCAACGTCGAGGGTGAAGAAGAGAGGAGAGGAGGAATGATTGAACTGTGTGTGATGAGGTTTTGGCGTGGGCGCAGGTCGTCGCGGAATAGGCTATGCGACCGAGCGGATCCGTGTGCCGAGCGAATGATAAGGGCGAATGATGGCAGAGGAACGATGGATGGCAGAGTGGACGCAGGGGCGAGCCGCGTGGGCTGATGGAAGTTTCGGCGTGGGCGCAGGTCGTCGCAGAAAAGGCGATGCGACCAGGCGGATCCTTGTGCCGGGCTGAAGTTGATGCTGAAGAGGAGGAAGCAATTGATGAATGAGTGGGCGCAGGGGCGAAACCGCGTGCGCTGCGAAGTTTTCGGCGTGGGCGCAGGTCGTCGCGAAAAAGGCGATGCGACCGGGCGGATCCTTGTTCCGAGCGATTTGCAGAAGCAGAGGAAGCGACTGATTGATGAGTGGGCGCAGGGGCGAAACCACGTGCGCTGCGAAGTTTTCGGCGTGGGCGCAGGTCGTCGCGGAATGGGCGATGCGACCGGGCGGATCCTTGTGCCGAGATGGAAGCGACTTGCGGAAGCGGAGGAAGCGATTGATTTGATGAGTGGGTGCAGGGGCGGAACCACGTGCGCGATAGGACGATGCTGATGATGCTGATGCTGATGAAGGATGGAAGGGCGGTACGGAGGATGCTGATGATGACGAGGAGATGGAGGCGAGGGCGGCGCGGATGATGCTGAACAATGGAACGGCAGAGATGAAGCGGGAACGGGCGGCTGATGAAGCTGAGAAGACTGGAGCGAAGAGGAGAAGGATGATGGAGGAGGCTGAGGACGAAGGCCGAAGGTTGACGATGATGGAGAATGCGGGAGACAGAGGGCGGCGCGAGCGGAGAGGGCTGAGATGAAACGCGGTGCGGCAGGTGGAGCGACACAACCACTTCTTCTTGTATTCAGGAGAGTGACGGCTTGTTCCCCAGTTGGCTCGGAAGTGGGAGCAGGAAGACTGGTGGTGTCCGATATCCTGTCAGTTGGAAGAAGTTGGTTGCGGTAGAGGGAGTTAGGCAGCGGGCAGGGATGCTAGACCGCTGATGTCAGGAGAGTGACGGCTTGTTCCCCAGTTGGCTCGGAAATGGGAGCAGGAAGACTGGTGGTGTCCGATATCCTGACGGCGGTAGTCTTGGCTGCAGCTGCTGACGAGGCGAGGAGGCGATGCGAGACGGCGGCTCGGGATGACAGATGCGGGCAAGATGAAGATGGCGGCGAGGAGGGAGCAGATGATGCTGACGAGGCAGGATGAAAGGGAGGAGATACCAGCGGAGGCAGATGCGATGCGATGGCGGCGGATGGGAGGCTGCAGGAAGCTTCTTGGTAGTTGACGGCAGGCGGCGGCTCGAGAGTTGCTTGCGGCTGATATGGGCGACTCGTCACCGATTGTTAACCACGGGCGCGGATATGGGCGCAGGGCTTCCTCAGGATGACAAGGCGTTTTCTTCAGCGTGGAGAACTCGTCAGGTAGAGTTCCTGATGTCAGCTGCGGACGAAGCGGCGAGGCGCGAGATGGCGGTAGCGGCGGCAGGAGAATGCGGGTCGAAGCAATGAGGCAAGGATGACGGCAGAGCGATGACGCGGTCACGGGACTCCAGGTGATGTTACCTGAAGCTCTGATACCATGTCAGAAGAATGCAAGCACGAGAATAGTGGCAGCAGAAGCAAGTAGAACCATCGGGACATGCAAGTGTACGTCAGCAGAGTGACGTAGGCAGAAGTGGTCCGAGGAGTTAGTCGCGGGAGCTGATAGAGGCTGAGACGCGAGGTAGCAGAGGTAGACAGGTTGATGCGAGAGAGAATGCTGGCAAGGGGAGTGATGGTTGATGGAGTGTGAGAGCTGAGCGAAGGAGCGAGAGTGACGGAGCGAAGCGTTGAGAGTTGGCGAAGACAGGAAATGCAAGGGACAGGCAGAGCGAAGACACGGCGGCGAAGCCGCGGAACCAAGGGGGAACAGGATGGGTAGAGCTGTTCTGGTTAACTCGAGGGAATGAACATCCTCGGTAATATATCACAGAACAGGACAAAGGTATCGTAACGGCTTCTTCTTCGCTAGCCGGACGCGATTGCGACATGGTCGCGGTTATTAGGGGCGCCTCATCCTTTTTGGTCACTGGCCGTGACCGACAATCCGTTGGCGAGGTGGTTCGTGTTGGCTTGGTGCCGAACATGAACCTTTTATTGAGAACTCGGATTATCCGAGGGAGAATACCAGTGTTAGCTTCAATATTCCGACACGGGTCGTCCTGGACAGCCGGCACGTGAGCGGGGGCCTCATCGTCCGCCATGGTGTTCTCGGTGCTGGCCGACGATTGACGGAAATGAGTACAGCTTACCACTCTGTTTGGGAATTTTTTAGTGTTGCTGCCCGTTCAACGGCATGCCCGATCTTAGTCAGCATTCAGATCACCTAGACGGAGTACGTGATGGCGCTGACCAAGACTGCCTGCCCAACGGTGGAGGAGCGGAATCCTTGAATCTGCTAAGCCGGAACGCTCTACCTTAGCTTTTGCCATGTGGTGATGCACGTACGACGAGTGAGGTGCGCTGGACTGATCGTTTTGCTTACGTGTGGTCCACGTGTTCGGTTCTAGCTACGTAGGAGGGGATTTCGACCAATGGACTGCATGTATATGATGGTGGCCACATGCATGCCTACGGCCAATAGGGGTGGAAGTGTGATTACGCGGCATTGTGGGAGGCCCGAATCCGTGGTTCGGAGTTCGAAATCCGCCACTTCGCGAGCGCCGCGATCGGAAGTGTCGGATTGCCGGATGTGAACCGAACCTGGTCTCAGTTTCCAGGCTCCCTGGGAACAGGTCTTGGATTCGAACCAAGGATTCGTGAATCCCAGACAAGACCCAACCCTGGATCCGGATTCGTGAATCCGGATCCGGATTCGGGATTCGTGAACCGGATTCACGAATCCTTGGATTCGTGTGCAGGCCATGGTTCCCCATACTCTTGCAGGGCGAAGATCCGTCTTTTCCTTAAACCACCGCTCCCAAGGGGTGACTGACTTGGGTAATGGACCTTGTGGGATCATGTTCCACACCCAGGTGACGTACTTAACTGCCTCTTCCCAAAACCCAAAGGACAGACCCGACTCAGTGAGTAGAGTGCGTAATGCGTCGCCCAAGGTTCTGTGCCATCTCTCCGCCACCCCGTTCTGCTGTGGCGTGTACGGTGCAGTGGTCTGATGTTCTATCCCCTGTGCCTTCAAGACTGCTGTTAGGGAACCCATGAACCCCCCACCTCTGTCGGTACGCAGTTTCATAAGTTTGCATTTTGTCTGACGCTCTTCAAGGGGAATCCATTCAGTGATAGCCTGCTGGGTGCCTGATTTGGATTTGAGCAGAAAAGCCCAGCGGAACCGACTGAAGTCATTTGTCAGTGTCAGGATGTATTGTGATCCGTACTGGACAGAAGGCATGGGCATCGGTCCTGTGAGGTCAGCATGAACCAGTTCAAGTGATTCTGTGCTGTCTCTTTCTGACTTTGGGAACGTCTGTCTGTGAGTCTTGCCCTCATGGCATTTGAGGCATGCGTCTGCTTTGAGACCATGTGGACAGTCTTCTGGACTCAGTCCACGTGCAGATGAGTGCTTCAACATGGTAGTGATCAGATCTGTGTGAACGTGTGCTAAACGACGATGCAAAAGTTCTGTGTGTGTGCTTCAGTGGCTGTCATGATGTGTGCTTGTGGACGTTGGGAGTGTGTGGGAACAAGAGGGAAAAGGGTTCGACGGTAGAGCATATCGGCATGCAACGGCTCATCGACCAACAGAGCACCAGCAGCATCAAAGAGCATGCAACGTTGCTTTTGCGTTACTGTGGACATGTTAGCCTGGCGGTCAAGCTGTGCTCCCGACAACAGGTTCACTTTTAACTTTGGTACATACAACACACCGGTCAGCCAGATCACCCCGCCAGGAGCCTGCAGTGCCACAGTGCCCACACCCTCAACCGCCAATATTTACCCTGAGCCAGTTGTCACTCCCTCAACATCATGCTTGGCATACAAGGACACAAACAGCGACCCGTGCGGCGACATGTGGTGTGAAGCAGCAGTATCAAACAGCCATTCATTCATAGGCAGCGTGTGTGATGTGGTGACATGCATGTGAGCGATTCGCTGACCTGACCCCTGTGGTGTGGCTGTGGGCTCGGGAGGCTGCAGCTCCATGGGTGTCGTCCAGCCGATGGGAGGTGCTGCATACGGCTGCTGTGCGTCTGCCAACTCGGTGTACACGTGCTGTGCCCATGCCGGCGCGAGTGCAGGGATGGTGGAGTTGGGCGGCACGTAGTACGGCCCCTGATACACCGGCGACGGTCCCTGGGCCATCTGTGGCATCGCCGGCGGCTGCAATGCGGGCGGCCCAAAGGTGGCTGCACCAAACGGGGTAGGAGTACGTGGTCCCATAGGAGCCTGAGTCGACCAGGCTGGTGGGTGCAGCTGCTGGCTCAGATGTGGACGGGAGATCAGTAAGAACTGCTGCTGCTGAGCTGGCGGGGTCATGAGGCGCTGAGGCTCTGGGCATGCTCTCCAGAAGTGGCCCGCTTGTCCACAGTAGTTGCAGGTGCGTCCTCCTGTGCCCCGTCCCCGACCTCGCCATCCGCCAGCCTGTGCTCCTCTGCCCCCTCCACCTCGACCACTCCCATGTCCAGTCCCTGTGGTTGCACTGGACCCTGCCTGATGCGCAAATGCTCTGGGTGTAGTGGTGTCAGCTTCGCGTGCTTCCCCTCGCAGAATGCCTTCGTAGTGCCGAAGTTCCTCAAATACCTCGGCTAAATCTGTGCTTTCTATGTCAGTGACACGGAGCCGACGCAGAAGGGTCCGCCGGAACTCCCTGTACGGTTCTCCCAAATGCAGGAGGACCGGATCCAACCACTCTAACACGGAACAAGAGGCTCCAAGACCCAGGATGCGGCGACGGATGTCCATCGCTGCATCCCAATACTCTGCGATGGGTGACCCGGGCTTAGGGAACAGCCCCCGCAGCCTGTCACGCAGGGTGATTACTAGTGCCATCCCGCGCTCCTCCTGCCATGTGGCTAGATGCTGCCACGCTTCGTGTGGACGTGCTGCTCCGCTACGTGGGTTAGTGGGATCCTCGCCTTTACCACCAAAGCGGAGGTGCCGGATGGAGTAGGCTTGGTCGTCGGGCAACGCGCACACCAAAGCATTGAACGCCCGCGCACTTCCCAAGGGTAGACAGGGCAGGCACCCCTCTCGGCGCTCGCGCTCGTCGTTCTGGGCTCTGATACCATAAGGATTACACTACGATTCCAACGCAACTTGTTTCACAGGATTTGGTGCACGTATGAGCTCGCTAGCGTTGGGTAAGCGAAGCCATGGATCGCGGGTCCCGTGAAAAAAAAGTACAAGTCCTGAGTAAGAGCAAGCAAGAGTACTAGCGGGTGAGGCCCGCACGACGAGCTCACCCGTCGGCCGGCAAGCGAAGCTTGTCCGCACTCACAGAACCTACGTGCAAAATGCTTTGCACAGCCCCTAATTCGGCTCGAGGCCGAGTTTGAGTTCGAGCATGGCCTAGGCCTGTCTGCGATGCCCCTGTTCCATGTTTGGGACTATTCTAGGTCCAGTTTCACAAGTAGCATCATAAGTCATGACAAGAATCAGAGACTAAACTAGGTAAGCAGAGCGGAAGCCAGGGCGGCCTCATGAAACTGGAGCAATGCTGAAGTAGGAGGGAGACGGGCACAGGAGAGCTAGNAAATGCTTCGCACAGCCCCTAATTCGGCTCGAGGCCGAGTTTGAGTTCGAGCATGGCCTAGGCCTGTCTGCGATGCCCCTGTTCCATGTTTGGGACTATTCTAGGTCCAGTTTCACAAGTAGCATCATAAGTCATGACAAGAATCAGAGACTAAACTAGGTAAGCAGAGCGGAAGCCAGGACGGCCTCATGAAACTGGAGCAATGCTGAAGCAGGAGGGAGACGGGCACAGGAGAGCTAGTGTAGAAGCGTGGGGTGCTCTCTCGCCGGTGGCGCACGCGCTCACTGTGCGTCGCCTCCACTACCTGATTCAGCATGCCCTGCACACTCATGGACACAACGGTGTCGCAAGTATGTACAGAGGAGAATTAACAAAACTATCCAAACTTCCTCCGGGAGCCCAACCTCACGTGTTTCCTCAATTGCAATAGTACGAGGTGAGTTCAGCTTGTCGTCAGGTGGCCCATCTAGAGGTGGTGAATACAGTTTCACGATATTGTTGTTGCAGGGGCTGCTAGTAATGTGGGACCAGCACGAGGTTCGGCACGTTGGAAGGCCACCACTGAGGTAGCTGTCTCTGTGGGATAGTGCACATGTTACTGTGGGTGCAAAAAAAACGGTTGCAAAGGAATGCGCAATGACAACGGTGGAGACACCAATGATGGCAGATGGTGCAAATAGTTCTCAAGCAGAAGCAGCTGAGGCAGCAGTCTTGGAACTCATGGCTGAGGCAGTAACCAAGACCACTACAGAGAATGCGGTTGCTGGCGTGGTGGCTACAGTAGAGATAGTAGCCAACACAAATGGCACAATGATAACTGGGGAGACGGAAGGAGATGGGGCGGATAACAGTTCCCGCACGTCCCAGTCGGATAGAGATAGCTAAGTTGCAACACATCATGTAAAACATGCAAATCGGGCTCCAGAGCCATTCCCCCAGGAAATCTCTAAGGACTGCAGAACAACTACAGAGCACCCCAATAAGCACCCGGAAAGCCGTGGTTCATAAACTGCTAGGAAGCTTCCTAGCCTTACTGTTGCTGACGTGGTAACACAGTCCAGTCAGTTAGCGTACTAGCAAACAAGCAGGTGTAAGAAACACCAAGAGTTAGGCTAGGGAGACGTGCAAAGTCTCATAAACACCAATAGCTTAGTAATGAAGAGAGGGATGACAACTGACAAGCACACAACATAAATACCTGCCGCAGCGCATGGCGGGTCACGCACACGACAGTGTCAATCTGTCATAAAACCGGCCCAAAACCACTGTTTTGGCCATAACTCTGCGCATAGGCATCCAAACGTAACATCGTCTGAACCTAGAGATGCAAAATATCAAGCCGGATGCTAAAACTGGTCACACGCACCGGTCTGGCACCAATCAATGGACACACAATGTAAAACGTGCAAATCCGGCTCAAGACCCTGTCCACCGGGAAAACTCTAGCGGGTGCAAAACAACTGTAGAGCATTCCAGCAAGCATTTGGGACGTTGTGGCAGTTGTCTGGTAGGTACGAGTGGGTCGAGCCACAACCCTTCTGTCCTCCAGTGCCAGCTGGGTCTGCATCAAGGATCTGCATGAGCATGGACACGGCGGAGTGGTCATAGTAAGCTATACAAATATACGGGAACGACTCACAACACAACACTCCCCCATGACCTGATGGTACGCATGTCCATACACTTACAGAATGGGCAGAGGTGCGTAACGAGATGCTCAACAGTCCATACTCACACACTCCAATCTCAGCCACACTCCGACAAGGGGCGAAACCTGACAGAACAAATGGCCACCATGAACGTTCTACACGATAGTGCCTTGGTGAGGAAGTCAGCCCGCTGCATGTCCGTGCCGGTCCAGATGACGGAGAACACCTGTCGCTCCACAAGATCAGGCACAAAATGATGCTCAAGAGCAATGTGCTTTGTGTGTATGAAAAACACAGAGTTTTCTGCAATGGCAAGAGCACTCTGGTTGTCAAAGCACAGAGCGATGCAAGGCACAGACTGATGCAACTTACAAAACAGACACTACAGCCACACCATCTCAGCAGCCCCAATCCCTAGCGTAACATATTCAACCTCTGATGAGCTACGTGCACTACATCCCTGCTTGCCGCTATGCCACGACATAGTGATGCCACCCCACAGGAACGCGTAGCCTGTCCGATAGCGTCCATCAGGGCTCCATGCCCAGTCATTGTCTGTGTAGCCATCGGCAACTACCGAGTACTACAAACGAAAGCAAAGTTCAAGGTACGGTGTGGAGACCATGTACCACACCACTTACATAGCCATGTGAAGGGCTCTTGCACAGGGACATTGTGAAAAGTGTGCAAGGAGGTTGATGGCAAAGGTAATGTCAGGTCGTGTGGTAGTGGCCAAGTACATCAAAGAGCCAATCAGGCGCAAGTACAAGGTCATGTCCACTGTCTCCCCCAGTTGTGTTAGATCATCCACCTTTAGAGCATCCTGCCTGTTAGGTGTGGTGGGGATGGAGGCTATGGGAACTACACGAAGGAGGTAAACAATCCACTCCTCCACAATGTGGGCGTAACGTGCTTGATGTATCAAGAGTATTCGTTGCTGTCGATCACATACGATCTCCATCCTAAGAAACACAACTGCACAACCAGGGTCCTTCATCCTATAGGCAGCCTGAAGGAATACCTTGACCTCCTTCACAGCCTCCATAGAAGGAGACAAAATCAGGAGGTCGTCCACGTAGACCAGGATGGCGGTCAAGCTCTCAGCTGTCCGTCTAAGGAACATGGATGGGTCGGCATCACTCAGCACGCAATCGGCACATGTTTGTGTGCCGGTGATCTCCAAGTTCCAGTACCTTGTTGATTGTTTCAAGCCATACAGGGTCCTGCGCAAGCACCAGACCTTGTCACCGAACTTGAATCCAGGTAGCTAGACCATGTAGATCTCCTCCTCTAAGGTGCCACGCGTTGTTGACATCCATTTGGTGTAGCTCCCAGGCATGGTGAGCAACAACCCCGAGTAGTGGTCATGCGGCCAACGGGTGCAAAGGTGTCAGGGAAATCTACATCCTCCATCTGTGAGAACCCCTAGGCCGTCAAGCGAGCCTTGTAGCAATCCAATGTGCCATCAGGCTTCACATTCTTATGAAAGCCCCACATTGCATGTACACCCTTCCGCCCAGGCGGGAGGTTGAAAGCTCATAGACCCCGTGCTCACGGATGGCTCTCAGCTCATCCTCACAAGAAGCACGCCACAATCATGCATCTTCAGTCAACAGTGCCTCCTTCAATATCCCTGGATCAGGCGTCGTCAAGGGAGAGCTCTGAGTAGCTAAGACACACACCTCTGGACTCGGTCTCACCATGACAAGGTTGGCTACAGCATAGCAAGCGACTGAGAACTCTCGGAGGACCAGCTCATGACCAACAGGGCACGCCGGGTGCACCTCGTGTAGTCCTCCTGGACACTCAGACCAAGGGCCGTTGTGCCAAGATCACCAGTATGAACACTACGAGTGGAGGGTTTAGGTACCGAATAGGCTGTTTGCCGAGTCCTGGAGGCTAGTGGTCGAAGACAACCACCAGGCTCACGATAGTAGACCGAAGCTGAGGTGTTCACCTCTAGCTGTGCAGCAACTGGCTGGTCCACAGCCACAGGGACTGTAGGCTCACTGGAAAGGGGGGAGGATGCGGGAAGATCATGGACAGTTGGTGGCTCGCACGCCGGGGAAGTAGGTGTAGAAAAAGGACCATGTGTGACTGAGGAGACTGCCACAGGCACAAGAAGAGGTGTGCCAGAGCAAACTGGCATAGGCACGGAAATGGGTCCTTCAGAAGGTAATGATTCTGGCATGTGAGCAGGTGTGTCAGAAGGGACTGAGACTAACACGGGAGCAGGTGTGTCAGAAGGGACTGAGACTGGTACGGGAGCAGGTGTGCTGGAAGGGACTGAGATTGACACGAGATTAGGTGTGCTAGAAGGGACTGAAACTGGCACTAGACCAGTTGTTCCAGAGGGGACAGAGATTGCCACAAGATCAGGTGTCCCGGAGGGAGCCGATGAGGCCACTGGACCGACAGCCATAATTGCCGGATCATCATCAGCCGGAGACCGGACCACAGGTGAGGAGGCCCAGAAAGACCCATCCGTGGGTCTAGACTCCCCCATCTGCTTGGAAGCCACATAGGTGGGAACGTGGTCGGCGGCCAGCTCTAGAATACGGGATAGGTCGCGGTAGGTGAGAGCCTCAACAAAGAGAGAATCTGGAGACTCGGCGATGCGATGACGAGCGGGGTCCCAAAAGTGCTATGCCTAAGACCGTGGGGAAATGCCTAGGAAACACACATGTGACGTCGAGGTGAGACCTTGGACCCATGTTGGTCCTTGGTGTATGAGACACACGCTAATGACCCCAAAATACGAGCAAGACAGAGGTCAGTGCGATGGCCGAACCAAAACTCGTACAGTGTGACATGGTCAGAAGAGGACCGTGCGGTATGCGGTTCCAGACCCACGTCATGTAGGAAAACCCCTCAAAGGCAAAGGACTCTAAAAGACCACTCAGACTGCATGGCATGGACCGCATCCTTCATGATGTGGTTCCAGTGCTCAGACACCCCATTATGTTGTGGTATAGTAGGGGAATAGAGCTGGTGAAAAATACCACGCACTACAAAGAAGGTGTCCATCTCGCCTAAGAACTCACTACCACAATCCGAGCGGAACATGTAGGGATTACCCAAAGAATTCGAATGTGTGTATGCCCTATCCGGCGTTCGGAAGAATGAGACCACCTTACCCGGCGTTCGGAAGAATAAAACTCCCCTACCCGGCGTTCGGAAAATAACACTCCCCTGCCCACGAACACCGAGGAAAAAAAGCATGTCGACGCTGCATGCGATGCAGTCTCGACATGCTGACGTCATCCGTTTTTTTCTAACATTCACAAACCCCTCTTCTGAGGGGTTTGTGAATGTTTGGGGGGGGGGGGGGGGTTGCGCGTGGTTCGCATGGGGGGTCCGAGACTCCCCATGCGTTGAAAGGGAACCTGCTGGGCCCCGCTACCGCGGGGCCCAGCAGGAGCCCGCGCAAAACTAAAACCCTAAAACCCCGAATGTAATTCGGGGTAGGGTTTGACTAGGGTTTGCTTGCAAAAATTGGAATTTTTGCGTGATAAAAAAATGCAAAGAACGAGCGTTTTCGCTCGTTTTCGAAATTAACGTTTTCGCTCGATCACGATTCTCGCGTGGGAGCGAGAATCGCGATCGAGCGAGGGGGGTTGACATGCCCCACCTCCCTTCGCTCGATCAGCGGCGCATGCCGCTGATCGAGCATGGTGAAGCGAGCGGCCAGGGGAGTTTTATTTTTTAAGTCGCCGGACAGGGCATCAATTTTTTTGTTCGCTGGGTAGGGCGTTCCTGACCTCAGAAACTGGGTAGAAGGGTTATTTGGCCCCTCTGCATATGGGAGAAAACAGTCACACGAGCCGATGTCGCCTGGAGAAAGCAGAGATGAGCCCAAGGAAGCAGCTGCGGTGACTCCGAGAACTCAGAGAGAGCCGTACGGTCGAAGACCATAAAGAGATTCACACGGTCCAAGTGCACCCCCATCATGATGGTGTCGAGTGCCCACAGCTGCATCCTGCCACCAATCCCAATATGCATGTAAAGGCGCATGGCGCATCGCCAATAGTCTGTTGCGAGCTCCGTAGGACCCTGGCGAAGGGAGTGGAACTCATGTAGTCGAGCCGCCCTCGTGGCATGGGTCTCTGCAGCGCGCAATGTCAGGGCCAGCTCCCACCTCTGGCATGGGTACTCTCCAGTCCCGATCCCGGCATCACCCAAAAATGGGCAAAAGTCGACCACAGTCTCCTGCGGCATGGCAAAGAGCAGGCCGCACATCGCTCTCGCTGCTGTTTGTACCTGGTGAGCATCGTGCGTCTGGTACTAGCTGTGGTAGTAGGGCTAGACGCACTCATAGTCTGACCAAAGCTGAAATAGGTCTTTCGAAAATCAAAATCCTCATTGCTATGGTAACAGGGTGCAGGTGTCTCAAATTTCTTTGGTTGCCGCTCCGTGGAGAGGGTGATATCAGGCTCGGGAGATGGAGGGCGAGGCACAAGGAGACCATCAGTGAGAGAAACTCCACCAAAGGTGAATGCTGATGAACGATGTGGCTGGTCGTAATGGCGAGGTGGCAGAGTGAGAGGCTGGGACCCCAGACGCAGCTCATGAATGCACTCCTCAAGGATGCGAATCTCTTCCTCACGCGTCTCGTCCTCCATCTCCTGTTCATCCCAAGTGTCAACATGTGATGAAGGGTGCTGAGGCCACTGTGTTGTATAGGCATAGATTGCTGAAAAGAGAGTACAACTCCACCAGGTCCTCTTGGTGAGGCCCCAGAACGACCCCTGAGTAACTCCGCGACCTCCTGTAGCGCGTCGGTCTGACGCTACTGCGGTCGACGCATCTCATCCTGCATCTGATGCAGCTCGTCAATGGCGAGTGACTGTGAACGTTGGCTCATCATGCCGAAGAGGAGGAAGAGGAGGGGTCTCCTAGCCCCTTGCCCTTGTCACGGACTGACAGCATCGGCGCTGCTCAGTATGGGTCCAAACGTCAACGTTGTTAGAATCAAGAGCCGTTGGTGTTTCTCGAGGAGTTGGAACACTAGAAAATAATGATGTTTCAGTAAAAAAATTGGCTGTGTTGATGCTGACATCAACACCTACGATGATGACGTCAGCATGAAAGTTGCGTAAATGAAGTAAAATTTGGAGCGATTATGCGCCAGAGGATGCTGCATGCAATGGCGGCGGTTTTGACTAGAGAAATCTTTCCAAAAAGTCAAAAATGTCACTGTTTTCTTTTCAACCCAAAATCTGGAGAGAAAACAACTAGATCCGAGAGTGTTGTTATGTTTCTTGGAGCCTAGAGGGCACGAAATGAGGTGGGAGTGGATGCGATGGATAGGGTTTCGTGAGAGATTTCTAATGAGTCCTTATACGCCAAAACGGTGGTCATATGTGGCAGTTGCACTCTCTCACGTCTGGGGAGGTGGTAGGTGCAACCTGAGTGAAGCTTCCGAGAACCTTCACAGACCCCTTCTTAACATGACATTCCTCAACTACTGTTGGAGAGGGTTTGGAAACCCTTGGCTGTCCCGTGGTGGTTGCGTGGTGATGCGGTTGTAAGGGTGTCTCCGTTGCCACAATCTGTTACGGCCGGTCACCGTGGCTTGGTGGGTCCTCCCAGGACCATGGCATTAGTTGTGACTCTCAGTGTAATTGCCACTGCTACGTCTCTGCAGCGCAGCTCAGCGAGGGATACCTCGTTGCTCTTATACCATGATAAACTGCTATGAAGCTTCCTAGCCTTGCTACTACTGACGTGGCGACATAGTCTAGTCAATAGGCGCACCAGCAAGCAAGCAGGTGTAAGAAACAAAAAGTGAGAAGGTGCGTGGAAGCTTCCTAGTGACACAGCCGCCGACTAGGCGTCAGTGCCTGGTCAGAGGGTGACGACAGTCACAAGTCATGCACACAACGGCAAGGGTCTCGCTAGGCGACACAAGGCAAAGTGTCAGAATGCTTCAATAGCATTTACAGAGAGAAATGACAAATGACAGGTCCATGGCATAAGTACCTGCCGCGGCGCACGGCGGGTGTCGCACGCGGCAGTGCAAGATCTGTCCTAAAACCGGCCAAAAACCACTGTTTTGGCCATAACTCTGTGCAGACATATCAAAACGCTACGTCGTCTGAACCTAGACGTGCAAGATCAAAAGCCGGACGCTACGTCTGGTCACATGCATGCATCCGGCATCAAACGGTGGACACACAATGCAAAAACATGCACATCGGGCCCACGGCCAGTCCACCGATAAACTCCTCCGTGCTGCAGAAAAACTGCAGGAGGTCCCGGGTAGCGTCCAGAGCATCTGGATCTGCACGAGTATGGACACGGCCGAGTGGTCACAGTAAACTGTACAGGTCGACAGGAACGTCACGAATCACAACACTCCCCCATGACCCGATGGTACGCATGTCCATACACGTGCAGCACTCAGACGAGTACAACAACGAGTGCGACGACAAATGTGACACAGACACAGACACATCCCACACTCAACCACTCTCAGGCAAGGGGCGAACTCCAACAGATCGAATGGCAACCAGGAACTTTCCGCGTGCTAGTGCCTTCGTCAAGAAGTCAGCACGCTGCATGTCAGTGCCAACCCAAATGACGGAGATCACGTGTCGCTCCACCAGATCACGCACAAAGTGATGCTCAACCGTAATGTGCTTCGTGCGAGCATGAAAGACACCAGATTTCTCCGCAATGGCAAGAGCACTCTGGTTGTCGCAAGGAAGCACAATGGTGGGTACTGACTAGCCAAGCTCAAGGAACAGGCGCTGCAGCCATACCGCCTCAACAGCCCCTGGATCCAGAGCAACGTACTCTGCCTCCGATGAGTTACGTGCAATGCAACCCTTCTTTCCGCTTCGCCAGGACACAGCGGTCCCACCGAGTAGGAACACGTAACCGGTGCGACTGCGTCCATCTGGGCTCCAGGCCCAGTCGCTCTCGGTGTAGCCGTCAAGGACCACCGAACACTGGCGGCGAAAGCTGAGTCCGAGGTATGGTGAGGAGACCACGTAGCGCACCACTCGCACAGCCACGTGAAGGGCTCTAGTACGTAGAGCCTGCGAAAACTGGGCAAGGAGGTTGACGGCAAATGCGATCACAGGACGTGTGGTAGTGGCCACGTACATCAGAGATCCGATGAGACAGAGGTACAGGGTCACATCCACTGTCTCCCCCAGCTGTGTGGGATCGTCCACCTTCAGGGCATCCTGCCCGTCAGGCGTCAGAGGTGTGGAAGCCATGGACACTGCGTTGAGAAGGTCGCTGAAGTACTCCCCCACAACACGTGCGTATCGGGCCTAATGCAGTAGTAGAGTATGACGTCTACGGTCTCGCATGATCTCCATGCCAAGAAACACCGCTGCAGGACCAAGGTCCTTCATCTTGTAAGTAGTCTGGAGGACAGCCTTGGCCTCCTTGACGGCCTCCAGTGAAGGAGACGCGATCAGAAGGTCGTCGACATAGACCAGGATGGCGGTGAATCGCAGAGGCGTCCGTTGGATGAAGAGAGAGGGGTCTGCCTCGCTCTGTACATATCCCGCACGAGTCAGGGTGCCAGTGATCTCCTGGTTCCAAAACCAAGGAGACTGCTTGAGGCCGTAGGAGGATTTCCACAAGCGCCAGACCTTATCACCATTCTCAAAGCCGGGTGGCTGAGCCACATAAATCTCCTCACCCAAAGAGCCATGGAGGAACGCATTGTTCACATCCATCTGGTGCAGTACCCAGTCATGCTGAGCCACTACACCGAACAGAGCTCGAGCTGAGGTCATGCGGTTGACAGGGGCAAAGGTGTCAGTATAATCGATGCCCTCAATCTGAGAGTACCCCTTGATGTCCAAGCGAGCCTTGTGGCATTCCAATGAGCCATCCGGCTTCACTTTCTTGGTAAAGACCCACTTGACCTGAATAGCCTTCCTCCCAGGCGGAAGGTCGACTAGCTCGTAAACTCCGTGCTCTCGGATGGTGCAAAGCTCATCCTCGTAGGCAGCACACCAAGCGTCAGCATCCTGTGACGAGATAGCTTCCCTCAGTGTGCCCGGGTCAGGCACCATAGAGGGAGAGCTCTGCGTGGCAAGATCACACGCCTCAGTGCTAGGTCTGACGACCACAAGATCGGGTGCTGCATCACAAGCGATATGAAACTCGCGAGTGACGAGGTCGTGTCCTACGGGACACGCTGGATGTACCTCTGTGTGCTGAGTGCGGACACTCAGGCCTCAGGCCTTTGTGCCGGGATCACCACTCGTAATGCTGGAAGCAAAGTGCCTGGGTGTGGGACCAGACACTCGCTGAGCTCCGGAGTCCTATGGGCAAAGACGACCGCCAGGATCACGGGAGTAACCCGGGCTCGAGGGACACACCTCAAGCGTAGAAACGGGCACAATCGCAGCTGGGGAGGGCTGAGGCAAGGGAGCTGGTGATGCCGTGCGAGGAGATGCGGGTGTAGGAGACACATGGCTCGGTGTGACAGTAGGAGGAGGTGAGGCAGGTCCACGCACATAGGTAGGAGTGCCGGTGGACACGGGTACGGTCACAGGATTACGCACAGGTACAGGGTCATGGGAACCTATGGGGTGCGAGGGGACAGGGGTAGAATCCGGCAGTGCTGGAGAGATCTCTGGACCGACAGCGATGATCGCTGGGTCATCAAGAGCCGGAGAAGTGGAGGAGCTCGAACAGACACATCAGCCTGGCGAGCAGTGCTCGCAGGCGCAGACTCCCCCATCCGTCGAGAAACCTCACATGTGGGAACGTGGGTGACGGACAACGAAGTGATCAAAGTCAGATCACGGTAGGTGAGGGACTCAAAGAAGAGCGTGTCGCGAGACTCAACAATGTGACGACGAGCAGGGTCCCAAAAACATCATACCTTCGACCTCGGAGAGATCCCGACGAAGGCACATCAGCGACCCCGCGGTGAGACCTCGGACCCCTGCTGGTCCTCGGTGTACCACACAGAAGCCAAGGATCCCCAGACGTGAGCGAGGCGCAAGTCAGCACGGTGGCCGAACCAGAGCTCATACGGTGTGACGTGGTCCGGAAGAGGACCGTGCGGGAGGTGGTTCCAGACCCAAGTCATGTAGGCGAAGCCTTCAAAAGCGAAGGACTTCGGAAGACTGCACTCAGACCGCATAGCGCGAACCGCATCCTCCATGGTACGGTTCCAGTGCTCAGAAACACCGTTCTGCTGAGGAGTAGCAGGAACAGAGACCTGGTGAAAAATCCCGTGCTCGGCGAAGAAGCTGTCCATCTCTCCAAGAAACTCGTCTCCGCGATCCGAGCGGAAAGTGTGCAATGTGTGGCGAGACTAACGCTCAGCCATCACTAGCCAGAGGCAAACCGTGAGAGCGGCGTCACTCTTCTGGCGTAGGCTGTAGACCCACCGCATCCGGGTGAAGTCATCAGTCAGGGTCAGGACGTAACGACCCCGATCGGACAGAGACTCGACAGGTAGGGGACCAAGAAGGTCCGAATGGACTAACTCGAGAGGGCGAAGTGCGCGTGAGCGGGAGTCAGGGTAGGTGCAACGATGCATCTTACCGTGAGCGCAAAAGAGACAGTCGGTCTTGGACGGCTTCTTGAAAGAAGCCGCGTCAAGATCGAGGGCGGGCTGTGTCTGAATGAGCTTCGACACAGTGTCGGAGCCTACATGAGACAGGCGGCGATGAAGCAATTGCTCGTGCTCAGGATACAAAACACCAGTGACGAAAACACGAGCGGAAGGGGAAGGGGAGCAAGGAGCAGAATTCTGAGAGACACGATACAGGTCATCCACAAAAGAGGCACGAAGAACAATGCTACGAGTGTCAATAGCAGTCACAATCGCGGACTCTGCAGTGTGCTCCACAGAGATTCCCATCAGTGTGCAAGCACGTATAGAAAGCAAACTAAGCTCAAGCTCAGGCACAAACAGCACCTCAAAAAGATACAGGGGCCCAGACGGACCATCGAAACATATGACCCCAACACCCTAGACTGGCAAGGACTGACCAGAGCCTGTGCGAACGGAACAAACAGACGTAACAGGGCCGAGAACAACTAAATCACTACGACGACAGGTCATGTGATAAGTGGCACCGAAGTCGATTATCCAAGTGCCACCAGAATCACGACTAGAGGACGTCACTGTACAATGGGCAATGGAACACTCGGCCTCAGACGGACGCTGGGCAGCAGGTGGAGAGGAACGACGAAAGGCACAAAGGTGGGACTCATGAATCCAATCGGTACAGTCAGGCCCATTGTCATCACATGCCGACTGTGCCCTCCCACACGAGTCATCCCGAGCCACAAGAACAAACGAACAGACAGTTTGTGAACCACTTGATTGTGACAACACACTCCCACCTCCCTGAAAGCGAAGTGCCAGAAGATGGCAGAGCTCGGCGATGGTGCGATCACGTGGATCTGAGTCGGTGCTGGTCGCCAGTGGTGAAGCGTGAACTTCTGCGGTCGTGTTCGCCGCGCGTCCGGAGGATGTGCTGCTCGACGTAGATCGTAGTGCATGCACAACCTGGAGCCCGCGAGTAATCCGCACCCAGTCGAGCGGCTGCTGGCACTCGGTGTGGGCGCCTCCATAGTCGTAGCAGTGAACGGAGCGTCCACTGCTACTGCCCGATGACGGCTACTGCTACGACTGCTGCTGGCCCGAGCCGCGCCTCCGTCGCCCCTTCTTCCCCTGTGCTACTGCCGCGACACCCTGTGTCTGAGTCGGTGTAATCGGGGTGGAAGGGGAGGAGGAGGATGTGACAGAGGATGGAGAAGGAGTCTGCAGGAGGGGCATCGGTGGTGATGCAACGACTGCTGCAGCAATGGAGGTCTCTTGATGAGCCACGGCTGCCTCACGGGCGGAAGTCACCTGAAGGAATAGCTGGTGCGCCCAAGGAAGAAGCTGCAGTGAGGCCGAAAAAGGCTCGAGCATGGCGTCGCTGTACCTCATGAAGATGTCTGTGTGCTCAAGGCGAACCCCGAGCATGATCGTGCGGAGCGCCCACGGCTGTGTAGCACCTGAGGTCCCAAGGCGTGTGTAAATGCACATGGCGCGTCGCCAGTAGTCGGCTGCAGGCTCGGCAGGCCCCTGACAAAGGGAGTGAAAGGCACAAATGTGGGCGGCGCAGGTGGCGTGCATCTCTGCAGCAAGGAGGGATAATGCTAGGTCCCAATCCCCGCGTGCATCAGCGCCGGTGCCTGTGCCCGCCTCTCCAAGGAACGAGCGGAAGTCGATGAAAGTCTCGCGCGGCATGGCATAGAGAAGTTCGCGCATCGCCCTAGCCACTGTTAGTACTTGTGCTCGGTCCGTAGTCTGATACGGACTGTGGTAGTAGGGCCACACGCCCTCTGAAGTGGCCCAGACCTGGAAGAGAATCTCCCAGCATTCAAAGCCGTCCTCGCTGACATACCGTGGGGGCGGTGTCTTGAAGTCCTTGGGTTGCCGCTCCGTAGGGAGAGCAACCACAGGCTGGGAAGGACGAGGGATGGGAAAGACGCCGGGAAGAGGGAAGTCGCTGGGGTGGAGGTCAGGCGACGATCGAAACTCGGAAAAACGAGACGTGTGTGGGGGCCGAGAGCTCGTCTGAAGCTGGTGGAGACGCTCCTGAAGCACATGAATCTCGCGCTCCGGGGAGTCACCCTCCATGCCTAGCATGTCTGGATCCTCGTCCTAGGGATCAAGAGGTGGCGGGTCGGCTCCAGTTCATGTCTCTGGTGCTGGAGCTAACTGGTGTGTAGAGGGTATGATCCCAGCCGCTCCCTCAGAGTTCTGTCGTGGAGTCGTGGAATGTCCTCAAAGAAGCTCGGTGAGTGTACGGATGGCATCAATCTGCTCCTGCTGCACCTGACGCATCTCGTCTTGCTGGCTCCGCAGGTCCTCAATAGCCTGCAAATGTGTGCTCATGACCCCTGAGGAGGAAGAAGAGGGATCTAGTACCCTTTTTCCCTTCTCGCCAGACGGAGCCATGACGCCACTCATTATGGGTTGAGACATCAACGTGGTCTAATTGCAGAAAACATGAGCGTTTCTTGAGGATTTGAAACGCTGGCAACTTTTGACCCTCCGACCAAAAATTTCACGAAGGCAAGTGCTGACGTCAGCAAGAAGTTGCTGACGTCAGCATGACTTGATGACGTCAGCAAGGAAAAATGCTAACGTCAGCTCCCCTTCCCTTTTTTTGTGTCAACCTTCGCGGTTGCTGCGCGTGCAGGCGGCTGCTCCGTAGCAGCCGCGCGGAAGCTGAGCGGAAGTTGCTGCGCAGCTTCTGCTCAGTTGTTGCTGCTGCTGCGGCGTCAGCTACAGCAGCAGCCGCGTAGCTGCGTGCGGGGCGGTTGCCTGGCGGCTGCATGCGCGGCCGTGGCAGTAGCTGCGTGCTGCTGTTGCTGCTGCTGCGTGCTGCTGTTGCTCTTGTGCGTTGCGGCTGCTACAAGCTGCTGTCGTTGCCGTACACTACTGCCGTTGCTGCTGCTACGCTGCTGCTGCCACTACTGGTGCGCTACTACTATGCTGCTGCTGCCGCTGCTATTGCCACCACTGCTGATGCCACCGTTGTTGCCGCTGCTGTTGCGCTGCTGTTGTGATGCTGCCGTCGCGCTGCTGTTACCGCCGCGCGCTGTTGCCGCCCTACTACTGCTGCTGCTCAGTGCTGCTGCTGCTGCATGTTCCAATGTCGGAAGCTGTTGGCGACTACAGTCTACTGTAGCTGTCGCCTGCTACCGCTAGCGGCTGCTTCTGATGCAGTCTTACGTGGTGGTGGTGAGCGACATCGACGGCGATCGGCTGTCGTTGTCGATAGGTCCCTGTGGATCTACTACAGCGGTGTCTCTCACTGTTGCTGCTCTGCTGCTTCTCTGATGTGCAGCTCGGTGAGAACTTTCTCACTGCTCTGATACCATGAGAAGATGTGAAACTGTTCCGGCGTCTCGGGAGGCCTAAACTTGCCTAGCTTGGCTAGACCGTGATGCTACTGTGTCACCGTATAGTCTGGTTCTGTTTGGGGTATAATGGATATTTTCCCGTCGATCGAGACCCGGGCACACGGCTGAGTGTTCCGGTGCCTCCGGAGACCTCCAGTTTGTGGTTTCATGTTCTGGGGCATGTGTATTCCCCGTCCGTGCCTTTTGGTGCGGGGGGGATGACGGGGCCAGGTGGGCTATCTGCCAGTCCCCAATACATAAGCTCATCGTAGGGCTCATTTTACCTCTTCCTTGATTCTTAATTCATTCATTCTAGACTTAGCCAAATCTTGGCGTTGTATTTCTCCCGCTCACCACCAGAGCTCATGTCTCATCCAGCATGGGCCTGCATGCCCTATACTCATTTTAGCACACGAAGGCTCTTAGCAAAAACGTTGCAATTGTGCAATTCATGCTATTGGTCTAGCGTTTCCCCCATGACCCTGGGTGACATGCACATTGTGTCAACCTGTTTGTTGTCTACACCACCACGCTTGTGCATTTCCTCATGTGCATTTCATTGATGTATGTGGGTTGATTGCCTCCCGGTCATGGGTGAGTGTTGAAGTTGTGTCCAGTTTCTGGCCTCTCACATCTATTATGCCATCTTGTCCCACCACACATGCTCACACACACACATGTACATGAGATTAAATGGTCATGGCTGCGCCTGGGGAGTCGGCACTTAAGCCCGTCGTGGTTGCCGGCACCAGTCTTAGCAGACAGCCACCAAGCTTTTCAGTGATGCTCCCTGGAATAACCTGTTCATCTAAGGTGTCTCCTCATGACTATCTTGTGGAAGACACTAGGCCTCGTACATCCTTACTGCCTTGGGTGCCTCGTGTTCTTTGGTTGTGGGTTTGGGGGATGTTGTAGATTTGCCCCTCTGCATGCCCAAGTGCGGCGCCGGGAGGTGCCGACGAGCCGCCAGATAGATGAAATTCCTCATCGACGGATCTGGCGACTCGGTGATTGCTCGGATCCTCAAATGGAGGATTGCCCCTGAAAGTTGACGAGTTGCTGAATCTGGTGGAAGTTGTTTCACTGGAATCGGACTAGTAATAAGGGAGATATGGGCTTCCAAACTTGAGGTGTGCACGGCGGTTCTGGGAGCCGGCCGCGGTTCGACTTCCGGTGAATAATCGATCGGAACGAGTAACAAAATGTCATCTGGGGATTTTGCTCCGGAAGATCTGCCGAGGCGTCCGGTGGATGATCCGCCGGATTTCAAGAGTGCAGTTTGTTACCGAGGGGCTTAGCCAAAATCCTGGCTCGGAGTCCGAAACTCAGTAGTACAGTTTGTTACTCGGGGACTTAGTCAAAACTCCGACTGGAGGTCCGCGAACAGGTTTCGACCCACATCAATCCCCATCACCAAACTCGATGATTAACTCATCGAAACAGACCCCAAAGGCGCGAGGGGTGCCGCCACTACGCATAGGGACATCTGCTCCTCCGGAATGGCGTTTTGATGGGTCCTTGATGTGTGAGGGCGCCTCGACGGGCGACGTGGTGCGCGCCGCCGACTGAGCAGCTGATTTGGGGTGCTGCGCTCCGGATGACGTAGCGGGAGCTACGGTAATCTGAATCGCGCACGGTTTGGTGCGTTGGAGAGCTCATGACTAGCCCTACAAATGTTCAGATCATGTCCATGTTCAAAAACTAATGCAAAATCGCGTTCTTCCCTTCGCAAAAGTGACTGTCTCGCATTTGCCTTCAACTTCCAGAAACATAGTGTGAGGCGACCGGAAAGCTCACGCTTAGAATCAGAAACCGCACAAAAGTAGCCGTGAACACCAAGCAGACCCGTCGGGGAACGTTGGAAATGCCTCCACCCGGGGGCCGGTTTCTGACAAAGGGTTATGGGCCCACGGCCCTGTCCGGACTCCACATCGTTCACGGCTTCCGCGGCGGACGGGATTGTCGTCGTGGACGACATCGCTGTCAAACTCTGAGGTCCCGGAGTTGAAGACTGCGCAATGGCGCAGAAGGAGACGCAGGCCATCCAGAAGTATGCGGGCGGCCCTGGCTTTGGGCTATGGAGGTGGCACTTCTAGATCCACCTCGCGCATAAGGGTGTGCTGCAGGTCATGTTGGGAACCGAAGTCCTCGACGAAGCGACAGCGACGGAAGCGCAGAAGGAGGCCTTCGCAAAGAAGAACACGGAGGCGCTCATGCTGCTGGTGTCCGGGACGGCTGAGTCGCAGTGGGGCTACTTCCAAGGCTGCAAGCTGGCAGCCGAGGCTTGGCAAAAACTTTGCACCATCCATCAATCCAAGACGCAGGCGAACAAAATCTTTGCCATGAAGCGACTCCTGACGGTGAGAATCGAGGAGGGAGATGATGTCATCACAGCCATGCAGCAGATTGAGTCGCTCGCCTCATAGTGCAATGACGTGGGGTGGAAGATCGACACGCAGCTGCAGGCGATGGCCCTCCTCATGGCCCTTCCTGACAGTTGGAGCCCTCTCATCACAATCTTGGGAGGATGGGCAGAGGACAAGCTCACCTATGGCGCGGTCGCAGAGTACATCCGCAACGAGGCGCAGCGACAGAGCTACGGGGAGTCCTCGTCTTCCTCATCGGCCCTTGTCACCAAAACGCGTGGTGGTGGAAGTGGGGGCAAGGGAGGTGGCGGACATGGTGGCGGCAAGAAGGGCGCCAAGAAGGGTGCGTGTCGCAACTGCGGCAAGGAGGGCCACTGGGCCCGTGAGTGCACCGAGGAGGCAAAGGCCGACGGCAAGGACGCCAAAGGCAAGAGTGCGCTCCTCAACGGCACTCAGAACCACTAACTCAAGAAGGCTAACCGGCGATGCCTTGACTTTGGAGCCGAGGAGCATACCCAGGTCGAGAAGGTCGGGTTCATCAGATACACGAAGTCCAGCAAGTCCATGGTGGTCGCGAACGACAAGGTCGAGCCGGCGGCTGGCCAAGGAGACGTGGACGTGGAGGTGGTGGTTGGTGGGAAGCGGGTGCAGCGCGTGATCAAGAACGTGCAGCACGTACCTGGCTTGGCTGACATCCTAAGTGTCAGCCGCCTGACTGACAAGGGGTACGAGGTGCTCTTCAGGAGAAGAGGGGCAGTCGTGCGGAAGGACGGTGGCGGCGCGACCGTGCTGGAGGCTAAGCGCAAGGGAGGCCTCTACATTGTGGAGACCAAGGTGATCCCCGCGGTGACAGATTCAGCAGATTCACAGGAACGCACCGTCAACCTGGCCAAAGGAGGGGGAGCTGATCTGGAGCTCTGGCACCGACGACTGGCGCATTCCTCACCCGCAGTTGTGAAGGAGATGGCGAAGCGCGAGCTGGTATGCGGCCTCGTCATCGACGGTGCAGAAGAGGCGACATATGCAGCAGTGCACAAAAAGTGCGAGCCTTGCATTTTGGGCAAGGCACGGCGCAAACCATTCAACGAGAACGTGAATCGCGCCTCGGACCTGCTAGAGGTCGTGCACAGCGACGTGTGCGGACCATTCAAGACGGCGTCAAAGAGCGGCGCGCGTTACTTCATCACCTTCATTGATGACTACAACAGAAAACTCTTCGTGTACTTCATGAAGTGGAAAGGCGAGGTCCTGGACCGACTGAAGGAGTGTCGCCGCGGTGGAGAGGCAGACTGGCCGGAAGGTCAGAGCGCTACGCAGCGACAACGGCGGAGAGTATGTGGGCTGTAGCGGGTGGATGAAGCAGAAGGGCATAAAATAGAAACAAACTACGCCGTATTCACCTTTGTCAAATGGCATGGCAGAGCGGGCGAACCAGACGCTGCTGAACATGGTACGGACCATGTTGGTGGATGCGGAATTGCCGCGAAGCTTCTGGGCAGAGGCTGTGCGTACGGCGAGCTACACCATCAACCTCACTCCTACAGAAATGCTGAAGGGGAGGAGCGGCTGGAAGACGCCGCAGGAGGTTTGGAGTGGGTGCAAGCCAAGTGTGGCACACCTGAAAGTATTCGGGTGCAAGGCGCATGCGATGGTGCAGGCTGCGCAGAGGCGCGACAGCAAGCTGGAGCCGTGGGCAAATTCGTATCTCTTCCTTGGCTATGAGAGCGCGCATAAGGCATACAGGCTCTACGACATGCGCAAGGGGGAGATAATCCGTAGCCGAGACGTCGAGTTCGACGAGCAGCAGAGTTACGTCAGTAGCAACAAAGTGGGCGTGGTGGACTCCCCAAAGACGGGGGAGTGGTTCCAGCTCCTTGACTACCAGAAGGAGCCGGCGGACGCCGAAGTTGAGGATGCGGCATCAGAGCGTGACGGTGCACCAGCGGTGGCAGCCGAAGCGGAGGACTCTGATGAAAATCAAGCTGATGAGGAGAACCACCGGAAGGATCCGGCGGATGAGGCACCAAGGGTGCCAATGCGCGCACTCCCGGCAGAGTGTGCAACGGGCATTGGTGGAAAATCCACTGGACGGGCCGTCCGTCTGGGCGATGTTTCGCCGGAGCGGGAGAGATCCTCGGGGAGCCGTCCGGTCGATGATGAACCGGAGCGTGCTGAGTCGGAGGAATCGCAGCAGAGCGACGATGCGCCACCAAAACTACCGCGCTGCAGCGGGAGGCAGCGAAAAGCGGGGAAGCGCTTTGACGCAAGCACCGGTCGATGGATTAACATGACGCGGTGTATGCTGGCTGCATCAACGGAGCCGACTACCGTGCGAGAGGTGCTTGCGCGGCCTGAAAGGGATCAATGGGACGCAGCCATCAAATCTGAGCTGGCGTCCATCACGGAAAATGATACGTGGGAGCTGGTTGACAGGCGGAAAGATGCCAAGGTCATCGGCTCAAAGTGGGTCTTCAAGACCAAGTTCACAAAGGAAGGTGTGGTTGACAAGTACAAGGCGCGGCTGGTGGCGAAAGGTTACGCACAGCGTAACGGGGAGCACTACGATGAGACGTTTGCTCCCGTCGCCAAGTTCACAAGCATCCGGGCGATCCTTGCGGTGGCAGCCGCGAAGGACATGGAGCTCCACCAAATGGACGTAAAGACGGCCTTCCTCAACGGCATCATAGACAAAGAGATCTACATGGAGGTGCCGGAGGGGGTGGAGGCGCCGGAGGGCAAGGTGTGTAAGCTGCGGAAGTCCTTGTACGGGCTAAAACAGTCGCCCAGATGCTGGTACCAACAGATGGACAGCTTCATGGCACAACTCGGCTTCAAGCGCTGTGAATCGGATCACAGCGTGTACGTGCGGCGCGACAAGCAGCTCCATCAGATCGTCGCACTCTACGTGGACGACCTGATTTTGTGCTCGACGGATCTGCCGAGCCTACAGCGGCTGAAAGAGCAGCTGAGCAGCAGATTCCAGATGTCGGACATGGGGGAGCTGGAGTACTACCTCGGGGTGAGCATTACGCGGAACCGGAGGGCGCGCACGCTTGAGCTGGGGCAGGCCAAATACGTGGCCGAGGTGCTGAAGCGGTACGGCATGGAGGACTGCAAACCAGTTGCCAGTCCGGTCTCCACGACCTGTGAACTAAGTGCGGCAATGGCGCTGCAAACAAAAGAAGAGCGGGAGGATATGGCAGGGGTGCCCTACCAATCGGCGGTGGGCAGCCTCATGTACGCCATGGTGGCGACTCGACCAGACCTGACCTACGGGGTAGGCCAAGTGAGCAGGTACGTGGCCGATCCAGGGCCACTACACTGGCAGGCGGTCAAGCGCATCCTCCGCTACCTGCAAGCGACGCGGCATGCGTGCTTGAGGTTCGACGGCAAGGGGCGGGCGGACCCTTTGCGTCTGGTCTGCTACACAGATAAAGACTACGCTGGCGATGTGGACAAGCGGAAGTCCACATCCGGCTACGTGTTCTTCCTCGCTGGTGCAGCGGTCTCGTGGTGCAGCAGAAAGCAAGACTGCGTCGCCACCTCCACAGTGGAAGCAGAGTACGTCGCGCTGGCCGAGGCGGTCAAGGAGGCGGTGTGGCTCCGCAGGTTGCTGGGGGAGCTGGGTGTGCCGCAGCAGGAGCCTACGGTGGTGCAAGAGGACAACACCGGCTCAATCTCCCTGACCAACAACCCGACGCAGCACAGGAGGACGAAGCACATTGACGTGCGTTATCATTACGCACGGGACATGGTTGAAAAGGGGCAAGTGGTGCTGCAACACTGCAGCACGCACAACATGCTTGCGGATTGCTTGACCAAAGCGCAACCCGTGGACTGGCACGCATTGAGCGTGGCCGGACTTGGGATGACCAGCTATGATGGGCTGGAGGGCGCAGCGGAAGATGAGTGAGAGCAGGCAGGAGCAGCGGGCATGGCAGGTGCAAGGGGGAGAATGTTGTAGATTTGCCCCTCTGCATGCCCAAGTGCGGCGCCGAGAGGCGCCGACAAGCCGCCAGAGAGAGGAAATTCCTCGTCGACGGATCTGGCGACTTGGTGATTACTCGGATCCTAAAATGGAGGATTGCCCCTGAAAGTTGACGAGTTGCTGAATCTGATGGAAGTTGTTTCACCGGAATCGGACTAGTAACAAGGGAGATATGAGCTTCAAAAGTTGGGGTGTGCGCGGCGGTTCTGGGAGCCGGCCGCGGTTCGACTTCCGGTGAATAATCGACCGGAACGAGTAACAAAATGCCATCTGGGGATTTTGCTCCGGAAGATCTGCCGAGGCGTCCGGTGGATGATCCGCCGGATTTCAAGAGTGCAGTTTGTTACTGAGGGACTTGGCCAAAATCCTGGCTCGGAGTCCGAAACTCAGTAGTATAGTTTGTTACTCGGGGACTTCGTCAAAACTCCGACTGGAGGTCCGCGAACAGGTTTCGACCCACATCAATCCCCATCACCAAACTCGATGATTAACTCATCGAAACAGACCCCAAAGGCGCGAGGGGCGCCGCCACTACGCATAGGGACATCTGCGCCTCCGGAATGGCGTTTTGATGGGTCCTTGATGTGTGAGGGCGCCTCGGCGGGGGACGTGGTGCGCGCCGCCGACTGAGCGGCTGATTTGGGGTGCTGCGCTCCGGATGACGTAGTAGGAGCTACGGTAATCCGAATTGCGCACGGTTTGGTGCATTGGAGAGCTCATGACTAGCCCTACAAATGTTCAGATCATGTCCATGTTCAAAAACTAATGCAAAATCGCGTTCTTCCCTTCGCAAAAGTGACTGTCTCGCATTTGTCTTCAACTGCCAGAAACATAGCATGAGGCGACCGGAAAGCTCACGCTTAGACTCAGAACCTGCACAAAAGTAGCCGTGAACGTAGAAGACCAGTCAGGAAACGTTGGAACTGCCTCCACCCGGGGGCCGGTTTCTGACAGGGGACTTGCAGTATTGCCTAGGTGCTGATCCTCAGGGGGGCACCGTGTTGGTCGTTGGCCATACACACCGGTGAGTAGTGGCCCTCGGTCAATACCGAGAGGTTGCGCTTGACCCCTGGGTGGCGGTGCAGGCCCGCTCGGCGTAATGTTAGATGCGGGTGTGTGTTCACCGGTTCTTGTACGCTCGCTCTCCCACCCAACACTTGTTTGTTATCTAAGCCAAACTTCCACATCCACGGCGTGTGTGGAAATGGATCTGGGGGGGATCTCCCCACTTTCTTGCTGTCACTCCACACTCCCTTAGCTAAAGAGTTTGACGATATCAACACTGAAGGGAGTGTTAGTGTTGACACACACGCAAGTGACCTCTTGACTCCACCCACTCACTCACTCGCTCATTGCAGGTGACTGAACACCATTGAAGCCATGGTCCAAGCAAGGCTGTTCGGGTGCAAAGCAGGAGCAATCCCAGCCATGCACACGCCCTTCTGTGGTGAACCCATGCAATTCTCAGTGGTTGAGTGTGAGCCCCTTGGTGGCTGAAACTTGAGAAATTACTTGTGGAGATGCATGCACCACATACGCTCGTGGTCGATGTTGGTTTCTGGAATTATGTTCATGCATGCTGTGCAGGTTGTTTGGTTCTAACCCGGGTTGCTGATCCTACGGGGCCACACACTCAGTCGCTCTGAGGTGTGAGAAACCACGGCGGCGTTTTGCCGACCGGTCAGGTTCGACCCCGGGGTGGCGGCTGGGCCCCACTTCGAGTCACTCGAGTGGGTGGCCCGGTCAACCGCGGCTAAGACCTCCCTTGCTCGTTACTCCCGTACTTGTTGTTTTTTCTACGTATCTCTCAACGAGGGTTCTCTCACCTCTCTCGCCCCACCATGTCCATGGATGTTTCTCCTTCCTAGACTAGTGTGTGTGTGTGTGTGTGTGTGTGTGTGTGTGTGTGTGTGTGTGTGT